>JAVJIF010007446.1:0-174540 GCA_038442645.1 Agave tequilana | reverse complement strand
ATTGATACCAAATGAAGTATATTGAAATATATTATAAATTTTGATATCAATAAAAATACCAAATGAAATGATGCATAAGCTTATAAAAGTGTCAATTGAGATACCATTGAAAACAAGAATTAATTCAAGCTTAGCATAAACATACTTTGCGCTTTAAACATGTAAATAAATCGTAAATTAAGCACAAACAAATCATATATATGTATGAAAAGGAAAATACCAATAGAAATTGATATTATTTAAAATTTAAAGTATACATATATAGAAACAAATTATGAGTATACAAAAAAATGTCAATTGTGATACCAATAGAAACTGATTTAGGTTAGACCTGCACAAAATACAGAATTTCAGAAACTTTAAAATAGAGATGTGCAAGTGCTCAATTCTACCGCAATAGCAAGTGGCTATGCGGGTCGTGATCCACAAAGAGGGACTAGCGATGGAAGCTTTTTTAGTAAATTTTCTTTTAAGATACAAAGGATGGTTAAAATTCTTCTTTTAGTTCTTGTAAAGAAAAAGAGAAATTAGGTTAGAGTGAGTTAGGAAGAAGATGGTAGATTAAGAAGATGAAAAAAACTAGAAATGATATGTACAAAGAAATAGAAAAGGAATGATAAAAGAAGTGGTAGATTGTGGTGTTCTAAACTAAAGAATTAAAAGAAAAGAAGAAACTAAAAGTTACTTACCCCTTTTGTGCTCATATACCTTGGATTCGTAGCTACGATTTACCTTGTCTTTGAAGGCGATCAAGCGTGGCGTGTAGGATCTTCCCCATTCCCGATCTACACTAAGAATAAAAGGGCAAACTATACTAGCAAGAGAACGGTTGTTCATCACCATAGGCCACCAAGGGCACTTGCAATGGCGAAGCAGTCTCGAGGCTAACAGATTCACTTGGATTACAACACATTAGAGGAGAGTAAATAAAAATAAGAGTAAAGAAGAAAAAGTAACTTTGATTCAATTCAAATAACAATGAAAGAAGAGATCACTTACACCGGTGTCACCTGCAGTACAAGCTTGCTCTCATTCCTCCATGAAAGTATCATCTCCTCTCAGCTACATAAAGAAAATGAAAATTACATGAAAGAAAATGAAAACCTAAGTTACAAACTACAAATTAGCCTAAGTTCTACTCTCTGCTTGTTCGTCCCCATTTACAGTGAAAACCCTGCCTTTTATAGGGAAAAACCCAGAGGGGAGAGGCGTGAGAAGATAGGGGGAGCAAACGCTCCCCAAACTGAAGTAACAAAACCGCGAAAACGCGATTTTTCCCGCATTTCTGTGGCCTGCTGTGGCCAGGTGACCACAGCCGGGGGATGGTGCCTCCTGGTTTCGCGTTCTGGTTTTATCTTCAGCTAGATTTCTCGTTACAGCTCCAGAATTTTGATAAAACGGCCTTTGATTTTTTGCTTCAACCGCTTGATTTGGGATGATTCATTTCAACCGATTTTCAACCTCTTTGATTTGCCAAGATTTGCCCTGATTCCCTGATGTCGAATTTATTCTGATTTAACTCAGAATTTGATGGGATTTTAGGCTCATTTCTCTTCACTCTCCTTTAGGAATGGGCCTGCAAATAAATTAAACAATAATTAGAAAAAATCAGAGTTTATTTCATAATAAGTATGAGAATATGATAATAAATGTTCAATCTTAGCGACAGATCATACCCCATACCTATCTTTTGCTCGTCCTCGAGCAAAACAACTAAACTATACTAAGGATTATTAGACCACTTTCGCAGGTCACGCGATTGCACTGAGCATGTGCAACAAGCCGTTAAACCTCTAGGTTTTCCCTAGAGGACGAGTTTATCTCGTGAGGGTTTTCAGTAGATTACACCCACAAAATCCGTAAAGAAAGAGAAAAATGTTAGTATTTTGAAAACACATTTTGAAAGAAAAATATTTGAAATATTATTGTAAGTTTTAAGTAATCTATAAGTTATAGGAAAACTGAATTTTTCATTCCTAAACATAGTCTCTATTAAAAATTTGTTATCAATCAAAGTAAGGAGTCAAATTGTACTTCTCATCTAGTCTATTACTTTACCCTATGTCATATGCACCTTGTGACCGTGAAAATTTTGATTAAGGGTTCATTAACTCTAACTCTTATGCTTATTTATTTTTATATATATTATATTTGGTGGTATTATTCTTAGTTCTATTAGGCTTTCTAATTTGCCCATGTAACGAGTTTTTAATCGATGACTCCCAAACCAAACGGTCTTACGGCACCGGGTGAGAAAACACCCCAAGGACTTAAGGACTCGAGCAAACAAGACCACAAAATCAAGGATTTTATTATATGAACCACTTTTAGGCGTGAATACTTATGCTTTATTAGGCACAAATACCCAGCTTAATCAGAGGATTTATATATATATATATATATATATATATATATATATATATATATATATATATATATATATATAACTTATCTAATCATCTTTCACATAAAACATAAATACTAAGGCTTACTTAGGCCAAAGCACCTAGCTAATCAATAACTAGATTTGTTCATCTTCCATAGATATATTTTTTTCTCTTTTTTTCTTTTTTCTTTTTTATAAGGCATAATAATCTTTCTTTTTGAACTCTAAGTGTGTAAGTGTATAATGTGTGCATATTTCATTAAGGTAAAGATCAAGACTAAATTACTTTGACAAATTATCTTCCTAACCCTAAAAATCAAACAAATAATCTTATTTGACCAAGTTTAAGAAATCCTAATTTTGATTTTCCTATTCCTTAAATTGACTTAATTTTTTACAAAAAATATGTCAAAATATGTTTCTATTTTCAAAAAGTTTTTAAAAGTAAAAAATGTTAAATTTTTTTTAATAAAAAGAAAAACCTAAGTTATGTTAGAACCCTCTCCCACACCTATCTTATGCATTGTCCTCAATGTATGAATTAATGCATAGATGCATGAAAAAGAAGAAAGGGAAGGAAATATTACCTAAGGTGGTGGTTCCGTGGTAGTCTGATTGGTCTACGAAATGCGGCCCAATCGACTTTGCTTGGAATTCGGAGGAACCCACCAAAAATCTCTCTAATATAACCCACTAAATGATGTATATATGAATGATTTTTATTAAAATTTAACCCCATCTATTTCCAAATTTCATAATTAATTTCAGAGTCAATTTTGTCAACCGCCTTGTCCCAAAATGAAGTGTGAAAAGATGGAATAATTGACTTAGACTTAGGAAGTACATGAACTAATACAGACTCAGGAAAGTGACTTAAGTCAAGTAAAGGTTCAGGAGTCGAGATTAGTTCAGGAAGTGGGTCCAAATCAAGAAGTTGAAACTCAAGTCCACATTCATTTTCCCACAATGGAATGTGACTTAATATTGGTGATTCAAGCTCAAGAATAACAGGTGTAGGAATCAAAACTGACTCTAAAATATTACTCAAGTCGGGTAACAAAACAGGAGTCAATATTGATTCGGAAATTTGAACTGGATTACAAAATTGAGAATCTAGGTCACATCTCTCATTGAGTTCAATTTCATAAAAATGAGAACTTGCCAATTTGTCAATGGGACTTTCAAAAGTATGAAATTGGTCAAGTTCAATATTATGATCATCAAAGATGTGCGATTCAATTTCATTATAAATTGGCACAGGATCCTATGTTGACTCGGAAAAAAGATTGAAATCAAGTGAAGACACCGAGTCATAATTAAATCAGGAAGTAGAATTGAATCACTAAGTTGAGGTTCATGATCATATTCATTCTCAAGTTCAATTTCAGGAAAGGGATAACTTGCCAAACTGTCAATGTCACTTTCAAAATTTAGAGTTTGGACAAGTTCAAATGATTGTGCTGAAATGGAACCTTATTTTCCAAAACAACATGACTCTTTGGCTCTAACAGAATGGTTAGCGACATCAAAACTGGTCAAACGGTGAGAACGTAGAGTTTGGACCATCATATCTATGTCATGATTACGAGCGTTTTGAGCCTGAGTCATGGCTTCAAGCATCTTTTCATAGTTGATTGGTTCATCGTTTTGTTGCGATTGGACTTGAAAAGATGAAGTGTTATTTTGGAATTGGTGGTGAAATTGTGAGTCCATTAGATTTTGTGATTGTTGTTTGGACTCACGCATACTCATTTCCAAAATTGATGGTTTTCTATTTTGGACTGGTGGAACTGAGTATGAATCTTAGAAAAATTGTGGACAAGATGGATAAGGAGGACAAGTTGGTTTAAAATTGAACACGGGAGAGGTGAATCCCCATTGACTCTATGAAGAGTTGAAATTATTCTAAAAATTATGGTCATAAGATTGGGGCATGGGTTATATTGATTCGGATAAGACCAATCTGGCACACTATGTTGGTTAAAGTTATGTTATGCCGGGTTGCTAATATCCGAAAAAGAGGTCGGGGTGTAATATGGATTACCATTAAAATTGGAAAAATTATTGTTATAAGCCAAATCACCCAGGAAATGTCAACACAAAAAAAGAAAAACAAACAAATAAGCAAACAAATAAAAAGAAAGAGAAAAAAATCTAAACTAAGTTAGGGTAGACCTTTGACCTAGACGACTCCTAACTGGTTAGACTATCCACGGGAGGTATAATGCAGACTTTAACCACAAGCTAATCAGCCAGGTCAGGGCAAGATTGGTGGGAGGTATCCGCGCAAAAGCGACGGGCCTAATTAAGCCAAACCACCAGCCTTTATGGTTTCGCCCCTCAATCTCTTTCCTTAGACACTGATTTGACAAGAATCAAATTCTAACACCTTCCCCCTTAGGATAATCCCCTAATTGAGTCCGAGATGTCCCTAGGGCCAACGTCTACTCAGTTTTAGTTGGGCTTGGGTTAGTGAGTGAGGAGATTGTTTGTGGCTAAGGGAGGGTAATGACTTCCCCACCTTATCATGTTTATAGGACAAGCCCTTAAGATTGATTGTGCAAAGTGTGCAGGATAAAGAAAAGTAACATTCAACAAGCAAATAATCACTCAAGAATATTTCCTAAACTATATGCCATGCAAACGTACCTTTTGCTCCAGCACTCTTCAACTGTAATGTAAAATGTAAACGAATTAGACACGTGCCTAAATGCAAAGTCTAAACCGTTTTTAGCATTTAACAAATATCATTTTACTGTTGAGGTTAGAAGGAAGTACAGTGAGACAAATAAGGAGATTAATAGCTACAGATATTAAACTTTGCAATTTAGTTAACCTGCAGAAAATACAGGTTAGTACTTCACTCAGATTGCCACAGGAATGTAGCAAATCTGAGGGCTTCTTGGCTCTGCTTTCTTAAGCAGAGTCTAAGGCACTTATATGTCCACTGCAGCAAAGATTCCTTGTTGTCAAACCTGTATACCAAGAACAAAAAAGAAAGTTAACCAAAAATGTAAATCTAAAAAAACGAATAACTTACCGTCCCTTCCTGGCAACGGCGCCAAAATTTGATTTAGGTTAGACCTGCACAAAAATACAGAATTTCAGAACTTTAAAATAGAGATGTGTAAGTGCTCAATTCTACACAATAGAAAGTGGCTATGCTGGTCATGATCCACAAGGAGGGACTAGCGATGGAAGCTTTTTTAGTAAGTTTTCTTTTAAGATACACAGGATGGTTAAAATTCTTCTTTTAGTTCTTGTAAAGAAAAAGAGAAAAATTAGGTTAAAATGAGTTAGAAAGAAGATGGTAAATTAAGAAGATGGAAAAAACTAGAAATGATATGTACAAAGAAATGGAAAAAGAATGATAAAAGAAGTGGTAGATTGTGGTGTTCTAAACTAAAGAATTAAAAGAAAAGAAAGAAACTAAAAGTTACTTACCCCTTTTGTGCTCATATACCTTGGATTCGTAGCTACGACTTACCTTGTCTTTGAAGGCGATCAAGCATGGCGTGTAGGATCTTCCCCATTCCCGATCTACACTAAGAATAAAGGGCAAGCTATACTAGTAAGAGAATGTTTGTTCATCATCATAGGCCATCAAGGGCACTTGCAATGGCGAAGCAGTCTCGAGGCTAACAGATTCACTTGGATTGCAACACATTAGAGGAGAGTAAACAAAAACAAGAGTAAAGAAGAAAAAATAACTTTGATTCAATTCAAATAACATGGAGAAGAGATCACTTACACCGGTGTCACCTGCAGTACAAGCTTGCTCTCATTCCTCCATGAAAGTATCATCTCCTCTCAGTTACATAAAGAAAATGAAAATTACATGAAAGAAAATAAAAATCTAAGTTACAAACTACAAATTAGCCTAAGTTCTACTCTCTACTTGTTCGTCCCCATTTACAGTGAAAAACCTACTTTTTATAGGCAAAACCCAGAGGGGAGAGGCGTGAGAAGACAGGGGAGCAAACGCTCCCCCAACTGAAGTAACAAAACCGTAAAAACGCGATTTTTCCTGCGTTTCCGGGCCTGGCCACCTGGCCACAGCCGGGGGATGGTGCCTTCTGGTTTCGCGTTCTGGTTTTATCTTCAGCTGGATTTCTCATTACAGCTCCAGAATTGTTATAAAACGGCCTTTGATTTTTTGCTTCAACCGCTTGATTTAGGATGATTCATTTCAACCGATTTTCAACCTCTTTGATTTGCCAAGATTTACCCTGATTCCCTGATATCGAATTTATTCTGATTTAACTCAGAATTTGATGAGCTTTTGGGCTCATTTCTCTTCACTCTCCTTTAGGAATGGGCCTGCAAATAAATTATAATAATTAGGAAAAAGCAGAGTTAATTTTATAATAAGTATGAGAATATGATAATAAATGTGCAATCTTAGCGACGATCAGAAACTATGATGTGAAATTAGTGTATAACTCATAAAAATCCACCCTTTTCATACACATGATAAAAGATATATAATTTGAGCATACAAGGCATGGTCACCCATCCGTCCACCCTTTAAGGGGTTGGTAGGGGTTTTCAAAAATAAGTGTTTGAAAATATTTTTATTGTGAAAACACTACCATATGAAGAATAAATAACTAGTTAAAGGTAATTTTTAAAAAGCTAGTTAAAGATCCTTCAAAACATGAAAGTAAATCATATATATTTCATGAATTATACTAAATACATAAAAGATGACACTCAAAATCTATAAAGCTCAAAATATCTCATGAAAACAATGTCATGAGTAAACAAATGAAATGTGAGTGAACCATAATCATGTGAGTAGCATTTTCATGAAATTAAACAATAAATCTCAAAACATCAAATATGTGAAAATCATGAAAATTCATTTTTCATCTAAAAACGAACTTCTAGTATATGTATGTTTTTATCCAAAACTAACAATATGCATACATATTTCAAACATAAAAAGAGTCTATATAGTATTTGCATGAAGGCAAGTGACTCAAGGGCATAAATGTATATTTATTAGTTTTGAACAAAAATTACATATACATGAAGTAAAACATGCACAAAAAAGGCAAAACAAGTATAAATGAGGGAATCATCAAAACTAGGCTATACATGTGCATGTAGTGAGTACAAATGAACGATGAAGTGCAAACGTATATGAATCAAATGTTGCTCACTACTTGTACAAGCATAAACACAAGTTTTGATAAAAACTATATTTAACAAGTATTTACCACATGAAGCACAAAACATGATGATTTTATCATAAACTTAAACATGCTAAAAATCATCAATTATAAAAGCATGTATACTAAAATAGGAGCTTAGAGATAGTTACCAAATCAAAAAACTATACTCTAAGTCTCCAAAACATGGTGGTAGTCCCACCAAACCTCCTTGATAGCGGTGCATCAATTTGTTGTGTCCATCAAGTCCATGTGCAACCACCACAAAGGCACCATTCCTCTCACGTCATGTGAGAGCCCACACCTACATCAAATACACAAGGTGGGAATTTTGGTACCCATTTTCTTTTGGGTCCTCGGGGGTTAGCATTGTAAGGAACCTAAACATTCTTATTAGCAAAATTTAAAGAATTAATTTTATCATAACAAAACTTTGCTAAATGGCCTTTGCGGCAGTAATGTGTACACTTGTACACTCTAGCATGCATATGTGTATGAGTGTGATCATGATATTCAAAGTGTGCATATGTATGTTGTGGGTAATGTGCATGAACATGAGGAGCTTGTTTCCTTTGAAAAAAGGTTTCTAATCTATAATGGTTAAATACACATTTGCTCAAATTTGAGCTCAAACAATCTATTTTATTTTTCAAAAATTTAACTTCATTTTTATCAATAGTAGTGGCATGTAAAGCATGATCAACAATCTTTTTCTTTTTAGACACATTTTCTTTTTCTTTTGAAATAACTTTTCTTTTCAAAGAGGTGTTTTCTTACAAAGCAATCTCCTTTTGTTTTTCCACCAAAACAATTTTATCTTTCAAAGATGTATTTCCTTCACAAAGATCATTTAGTTTAGAAAGCAAGTAAATATTTTCATTTTTCAAACTTTCATTTACTTTAGAAATGCATTCTAATTTATTTTGAAATGAATCTTTTTCTTTTATTAAGCAATCAAATTTATTTTTCAATTTCTTGTTATCCTTTTTATCAATTCATATTTTTCAAGAAGTTGTTGACAAAATGATTCAAGTTCATCATAAGACATATCAACATCCTCTTCTAACTCGGATTCAGTATTACTTCAAGGGGGTTATCCACTTGGACCATGTAGCATATGTTGGAAGCGTCACTTCCAACATCCAAGTCGCTCCCCGCATAGTATTGTTCTTGTTCGCCAAGGGAAAGTATGGTGTTCCATACTACATAAGCCGAATCAACATTAGCAACTCTACATAAATAATCATCATTTAGAGTTGACTTTAAAGCATGAATAGCTTTTGAGTTAGCCTCAATATACTTGCTATTACTAACATATGAATCCTTAATGGTAGCAAGATAAAAAAGAATACCTAGGCCTTTGAGGTACAAAGACATCTTAACTTTCCAAGTTTAGATGTTAGAATGTCAAAGGTGGGAGGTGTCATGAAGTCCATGTGTGTGTAAATAAATATTGTGATTAGCTATAAATGAGGATCTTTAACTCTAGTTGTTAGACCTAAATCAAGAGCACTTGGCTCTGATACCAATTGAAATCACCTAAAGGGGGTGAATAGGTGACTAGCTAATCTAATGGTCAATTAATGCAGAATTAAATCTATTTATGCAAACTATAAATTCTAATGCATATACACAAAGTATAACACAAGAGTGTAGCCGAATTCTCCGTGAAGGGCTCTGGACTAACTCCTTAAGATTCCTCTAGATAAGAGTTGAGGTGCCGCATTGGCTCTCTTGGTTGAATACAAGTGTGAGCAAACAATTCCCAAACATATAACAATTAGGCACAAAATATATCAAGCATATAAAGATAAAGACAATATAAGCATGCAAGATATAAAGACAAGTGAGAGAAAGAGAGAGAGAGAGAGAGAGTAATCGCAAACACGGGAGATTTGTTTCGAGATTCGAGCACACTTGCTCTACGTCCCCGCCTTCAACACTATGAAGGATTTCCACTAAATCGATCCCACCGGATCACTTGGTGCCGCAACACCTATAAGCTCTTTTGGACTCTCTAGTCCCTCTCTTGTTCCCGCAAGAACAATACACCGCAAGCACACTAGCTTGACAAGGCCGCACTTCTACAACGAGTTCACACAAGAACCCGAAACACCACGAACCCGCAAGTCCGCCTCCTTAAAGTACAAAGATGAAAACTTTGGTGATTACAACACTTTGATCACCTAAATTCTCTCACAATAAAGATCTCTATAGGATTGATATAGCAATGAATAGCTCAAGTGTTTGTGAGAAAATAAGGATTAAAGTTGTGGTGAAAAAACACAAAAATCACTTTTGCAAACGCTTGATAAACTCTCCTTTTGAATGGAAGTATTTGGCTCTAAAATAAGTGGAGATAAACACTTAATAGAGTAGGAAAAACTAGCTTTAAAATTCTCCAAAGATCTTACATAAAATAGTCCATGGGAACCCTTTTATATAGGCTAATTAAAAACTAGCCATTGGGGCCAAATCAGCAGTCTGCACTGCTGTCGATCGACCGCCCGGTCGACCGGTCAACGGTCAGATTTCTGACCGTTGGGCCCTGGATATAGAGAGCAGAGCTCTCTACCGGTCGACCGCCCGGTCGACCGGGGCCATTTCCAGATAGCAGAACTCTCTGGCGGTCGATCGGGTCGGTCGACCGGCCCTCCAGCCAAACAAGGTGTGCAAGACCGACTCCTGGCTCGGTCGACCGTGCGGTCAACCGGCAGAAGCCAGAACACAATTTTTTTAGGGATTAAAAACTTGTCATTTTTTTCAATAAAATCCCATAAAATCTCTAAAATTCTACAAAAATAAGTTTAGTATTATACTTTAAAATTCAAACACGTTTGAGTAAAATCAAATCATGTTACAAATATTTTGAACTATTTTTGTAACTTAGAAATTTTAGCTTGAAACAAAATCTGTATTTTTCCAAATCGATTTTTCCAAAACTTCTCCAAATACAAAAATTAGATATTTTAAACACTTTTAAAGCTTAGTGTGTATGGATATGATCTACACATAACTGATGAAATATCTATGTTTTTGACATTAAACTCTAAAATAGTTTTGGTTAAACATATGTATACAGGAAACTCTAAAAATCAAATGGTATTTTTCCAAAATGAAAACTCTTTTCTAGAACTACAAATCTTTGATGAAAACATATATAAATCTAGAGTGTGTGTGTATATGTACTTGAGCAATCCACCAACTATTCTATCCTTTACATTTTATCTAAAAATAAAATCTTAACAAAAAACAAATCTAGACTCAAGTCTTCTCTTGAAGGGCTTCACTTGAAGTCTTCTTCTCCATCATGACTTCGTCCAAACTTGATCCAATGAGCTAGACTCCTCTTGAGTACTTGATGCGGTCTTGATGCACAAGCTCTTGAATCAACACGTGCTAGCTCCAAAACTTGATTTTAAATCCTTTGTTGAAGCTACACACCTACTAAGATCTTGATCACAAATCTGAGACTAAATAAATACAAGATCATTGTACTATAACTACATGAGTTAATCATCATCAAAACTAGAGTGATGGCCCTTTGGGCCAACAATGCAGTCGGTCGACTGGTCGGTCGACCGCAGGGTCTGTCGGTCGACCGCCCGATCGACCGGCAGACGTGCACAGACATGCACGCCCACGGCCATAAGGCCTGGTCGACTGGACGGTCGATCGATCTGGCATGAAATAGAACCGGTCGACCGGTCCGGTCGACCGTAATGGCCTGAAATAGGATATAAAGAGATTTTTGACCTTTGAAATATTTTTGAAATATTTTTAAATGGTTTGAGGGTTATGTAGCATGCTATAGGAGATGATATACATGTTTTAAACTGGATATAAAAATTTAAAACATTATGAAATATGTATATTAATCAAACATACACCAAAACCAACATAACCAAAAACATGTATTTTGAAAAGTGTATTTTTGTGTGTGTGACTTCTTGAGCACTACTATCATATCCTTACTCTTTAACATACTAAATTCTTACAATAGTTCTAGGCGACTACAAGATCTTCAATACGGGCTTTTCCATTTGCAACGTTGAGAACTTGAATTCTTGATCCCGTTTATGAGTCATCTTGAGTCAACACCATCTTCCTTTAGAGAAGAAAATACCTTGAATCCTAAGAACCCTGAAATAATCTTAAACACTTAAACTTGATCAGTACAAATAACTATATATGTTTTGTGATCAAAACTCTAAAACAGGGTGATTTTAACCTTGGGCCAACAAAGAGTTAACCAAAAATGTAAACATAAAAAGAGAATTACTTACTGTCCCTCCCCAACAACGGCGCCAAAATTTGATTGATATTTTTACCTGCACAAAAATACAGAATTTTAGAACTTTAAGAATAGAATATGCAAGTACTCAATTCTACCGCTATAGTAAGTGGCTATGCGGGTCGGGATCCACAAGGAGGGACCAGCGATGGAAGCTTTTTAGTAAGTTCTCTTTTATTCTACAAAGTATGGTTAAAGATCTTCTTTTAGTTCTTTAAAAGAAAAGGAAAAATAGGTTAAAGTTAAGTTAGGAAAAGTGATAGATTGAGAAGGTGGAGAAAATAGAAAATGGGTTTATACAAAGAAATTAAAAAGAGTGATAAAATAGTTGGGAGATTGTGATGATCTAAACTAAAGAATTAAATGAAAGAAAACTAAAAGAAATACTTACCTCCTCTGGCCAAATATTTACCTTGAATCTGTGGCGACGATGTTACCTTGAAGTGGAGGCAATCAGTGCATAACCCATAAGAGTTGATTCCCGTCTCTTTCACATTACATCATCAAGACGATACAAGTATGAAATGATCCAGATAGAGACTAGGATCCATCGTCATGAGCAATCGGTGGCACTCGCAAAGGCAAGGCACTTTCGATGCTATAAGACTCACTTGGATAGTAATTGGTACCAAAAGAAGTGAAGTAGAAAATAAGAACAAAAACAAAGAAGAACATAAAATTGTACTTTAGATTCAATGTAGTAACAATAAGAGAAGAGAAGAACAACTTACACCGGTGTCACTCTCAGTACAAGCTTCATTCTTGTTCTCCTATGAAACTCTGATCTCCTCTGAATTACATAAATAAAACTGAAAATTACATAAAAAGAAAAATAAAAATCTATACTAAACAGAATGAAAAACTGGTCTAAAATCTATCTCTGCATGGTCGCTCCATCTGGTCTCTGAAAAACCCAGTATTTAAAGGTAAAACCCAACAGGGAGGAGCGTACGAAGATATGGGGAGAAAATGCTCCCCCAACGGAGTCAACGAAGTCACGGAAACACGGCTTTCCGTGGCCTGGGTGTGGCCAGGTGGTCACACTTGGGGGTACAACTCCTCATTCAGTGATTTTTCTTTTTCTGGTTCTGGATTTCCCGTTTCAGCTCCTGGATTTGACGAAACTGCCTTTGATCTTTGGCTTTAACAAATTGATTTTAGAAGATTTATTTTAATTGGTTTTCAACTTCTCTGATTTGCCATGATCTGCCCTGGTTTATTGATTTTAAATTAATTCTGAATTAAATCAGAATTTTGATGGGCTTTTGAGCTCCTTTCTCTTTCCTTTCCTTTAGCAATGGGCCTGCATATAAATTAGACAATAATTAGGATTAAAAGCAGATTTTGTTATATAATAAGTATGAGAATGTGACAATAAAGTGTAATATCAGCGACCGATCAATACATATGAGGCAACTATCACTAGAGGTTAGCATGGTTAGTGGGGCCATTAGTAGTTAGTAGCCATGAGTTTTTTTTCCACTTTGTTTTAGATATATCTCAAAAATCACAAAAACCATCTTCTCTATGTTTCCCAATTCTTGTTTTCACCGTATCCTTCTCTTTTCACTTTTTATTTTCTTTCTTTTGATTCTTTAAAACGTTGAAGAAACTTTAACAAACATGTGAATATACCAATAAAGCTTCTATCGCTTCCCGTCCCTGTGAATTCGACCCGTTTAGCCTCTAAGCTATAACGGAAGTATCTAGGAAGCCAAAACACACACTTTTAACTCTTGATTCAAGACATACACTTTTCGTGCACGGTTTTTCCTCGGTCAAATTTTGGCGCCGTTACCGGGGATGAGAACGATTTGATTTCACGTTTTTATTAACTTTTCTTCTTTGTTTTTTGGTGTGCAGGTCAAATTTTTAGCATTGCAGAAGTCCACACTTGCTTTTGTGTGGTGGGTAAATGCTTGTCTATTATTATATTCTGTTGCTAGTTTCTATTACCTGTGCACTATAATAATTTAAGAACTAAAATACAGAAATTGGATGCTTTAAAACAGTTTAGACATTTGCAACTAGGCACGTGTCGATTTCAATTCTAATATACTGTATTTTATTCTTGTGTTGTTGTGATCTTCACGGAGGTATACATATTGCATTGCATATAGTTAGGACAAACACGTGGGTTATTTACTCTCTTTGTTTGTTCATTCTTATCTGTATTGCACACTTGCACGAATTGGAGTTAAGGGCAAAACCTAATACAACATAAGGTGGGGATGTCATTACCCTCCCTCAACCCAAAAATCACCTCCCCACTCACACAACCCAAGCCTTAATAAAAATTGCTAGACGTTGGCTCCTAGGGACATCTCGGACTCATTTAAGAGATTGACCTAAGGGGAAAGTTGTTAGAAGTTGACTCTTATCAAATCGGTGTCAAAAGTTGGGGATTGAGAGGCGAAACCTCGAAGAATAGTGGTTTGGCATAATTAGGCCCGTTGCTCCGGCACGGATATCTCCCACTGATCTTACCCTACCTGGCCGATTAACTTGTGGTCAGATTCTGACAATGTCTCCCCATGGACAGTCTAACCAGTTAGGAGTCATTTAGGTCTAAGTCAACCCTAACATAGGTTTGTTTTCTTTTTCCTCTTTCTTTGTTTGTTGTTTGTTTGTTGTTTTTTTTTGGATTTTTACAACGACAAATTTTTTAATCCTAATATGAATCCATATTTCACCCCGACCTCATTTGACTTGGATAACTCCGACCCAACTATGTACAACATGAACCAGCCATATATGCCGAATTGGGATTATCCGACTCAATATGTGCCTCAGTCCTAATACTGTGAACAAGACTGGAATAATCATTACTACTCTTCACAGAGTCAGTGGGAAAACACTCTCCCGAGTCATATATTTCAACCATCTTACCAACATCCAGCTTCAGATACTCCTTCTCCCGAGCAACCATTAGAAAAACCAATTGATTGTGAAAAGAGGATGGAAGCCTTGGAGAAACTCGAGCAACGAATTCAAAATATAGAAGACTCAAAATCCCATCAAAGTTTTCAAATCTAAGATCCTTTCTCCATTTTCCAAGTCCCACAGCAAGAACAACATACCGACTTTGAAAAGAGTACAGAATCCATGATTCAATTCCAAAGCGGTCTTTTCAATATGATAGAAGCTAGACTTAGTCGATTGGAAAACATGTGTCAGAATAAGGAAACTCTCCCTACCCAATCTTTGACTACTCTAAATACTTCTAATCATATTGATGAAAACTAAGAATCATGGTATCTTGAAGACTTTGACCAAGATTCAATTTCACTACAAAACATTGAACTTGACCAATATCTACCCATTGACAAATTGACAAGTTTTAATTTCAATGAAATTGAACTTGAATATGAATGTGAACCCGACCCACAACTCTGTGATTCAATTTCAATCTTTGAATCTATGTTGACTCCGGCATCCTTACCCAAGTTGGACCCATTGTCCGAGCTAACATTGATTCCTGTATCCATAGATTTTGATATTGAACTACTTCTTTTGGATAGTCACATTTCATTGATGGAAACAGAATGTGAAATTAAATTCTTTAATTTGTACTCAACTCTTAAACCTAAACTGACTCTCGAACCCAAAGTTGATTTTCTCGAGTTAGTATTGGTTCCCGAACTTTTCATTTCAAACCCAAATCATCCATTCCATAAAACCACATTCTATTGTTGGACCAAGGTATTGACCATAATGACTCAGTAATGATCTTCCAAGATTGGTTATGTAAAGGGAATGATTTTCATGATAGGATCTTGCATGATCCTATTAATATTGGGGATTGTAAATATGTAAATAGAAAAGAGGTCAATAATGGTGGGTTTTGTGAGCCACCATATTATCTTGATTGGGTAGCAACGCTTGGCCCAATCAGACCACCACCAGAACCACCACCATAAGGGAATTTTCCTTCCCTTTCTATTTGTTTCATGTATATACACATTCACGATGCATTGAGGACAATGCATGAGATAAGTATGGGGGAGGTTTACTAACGTAGGTTGTTTTAAATTTTCTTTCCTTTACACATCCTTTTAGAAAAATTTTAAAATTTTCTTTTGTATAAAAACTCTTTTCTTTTCTTTTTACAAAACTTTGAAATAAGAGAAATAGTTTGATCTATTTTTAAGAAAATTAAGATTATCTTAGGAATTAGAAAGACCTAAAATTATGAATTTTTAAACTGAGTCAAAATAATAGATCTTATTTAAATTTTAGGATAAGGAAGTAAGATTGGAAAGATAATTTGATCTTTAATTTTTGCCTTAGATATATGGACTTCACATTTACACAATTTTTTGGGATTGAAACAAACGCTGAAAATGCCATAAAAAAATATTAAAAAATGATGATAATAAAAATCACTTATTGAAGTTGGGTAATTATGCCTCAAGAAGTATGATTATTCACGCCTAAAACGGTGGACAAAAATAAAATAATTTCCATTAGTTTTGTGGCCTTGTTTACTCGAGTCCTTAAGCCCGAGGGATGTTTTCTCATATGATGCCCAAAAACCTTCTGGTTTGGGAGTAACCGGCTAAAGAATCACGACCCGGGTAAGCTAGAAAGCCTAAGAAAACCAAAGGATAAAAAAAATAATTCAAATAAATGGCATGAAGGTTAGAGTCAATATCCCAAAAATCTTCACAGTTCACAAAGTGGGTATTTTTCTAAAAGTTTTATGGAAGATCAAAGAATCGATTTAATTTTAAATTCTTACATTTAATTTATAACAAGATTTTGCATTTAGACTTAGTTTAAGGAAGAATAATTTCTGATTAACCTATAACCGTATATCACTTAAATTTTTGCAAAAAATACTTCAACACTTTTCTCTATTTAAAATGTGTGTTTCAAAATACTAACATTTAATTTATTTCTTTATGGATTTGTGGGTGTAATCCGCTGAAAGCTCTCAAAAGACAAAACTCTTCCTCTAGGGGAAACCTAGAGGTTTAACGGCTTGTTGCATACGCTCAGTGCAATCGCGTTACCTGCGAAAGTGGTGTAATAATCTTCTTAGTTAGTTTTTCTGTTTTGCTCGGGACGAGCAAAAGATAAATCCTTGGGGTGTGATTAGTCTCTAAAATTGTACATTTCATATCACACCTTCATATTTATTTAATATTAAATCCTGTTAATAACACCTATCTTGTATGTTTCTAGGTCCATGGCATGAAATGAAGAAGAAGCCCAAAATCCCATTTAATTGGTAAATAAAAGCCTACAAAAATAACCATTGACCTTGGAGAATGATTTTGTAAAATTGGGTGCCCAATCTAGAATCCATGAAGTACAGCTGACAGGGGGACAAGCGGGGAGCACGCAGCAGGTGACGCCGCGCGCCGCGACCGCAGAACTGTCGCGAAAACGTGGCAAAAATCGCGTTTTCATTGCAAGTGCTTGGAGCCGCATGTCGTGATTTGACGCAGGGCTCCGTACATGCTCCCTGGTGTCCCTTTTTACCTATATATACCTGGGATTTCTAGAGCTAAAAGGAGAGAAGTTTTGAGGATAGTTTTTAGGGTTTTCTTCTTCATGTTGTAGTTTTTAGGATAGTTTAGGTTATTCTTTTTCTTCTTGCTCTTTATATTTTCCATATCTTGTCGATCTTGTAATAGGAAAGTGATCGGTCGCTAATATTGATTATCATATTCTCATACTTATTATATAAAACTCTGTTTTTAATCCTAATTTTTGTCTAATTTATATGTAGGCCCATTGCTAGAAGAAAGGAAAGAGAAACGAGCCCAAAAGCCCATCAAAATTCTGATTTAATTTAGAATTAATTCGAACTCAGAAAATCAGGGCAAATCAGATCGGTTGAAAACCAGTTAGAATAAATCTCTACAAATCTATTGGTTAAAGCCCAAGATCAAAGGCCGTTTCGTCAAATTCAGGAGTAACAACGGGAAATCCAGAACCAGATAACAGAAGATCTCTGAATGGAGATCTGTACCCCCCTGGGTGTGGCCACCTGGCCACACCCAAGCCACGAAAATGCGGCCAAAGCCGCATTTTCGAGGCATAGTTAGGGTTGTTGGGGGCGTTTGCTCCCCCTATCTTCGTACGCTCTCCTCTATTGGGTTTTGCGTATAAATACTGGTTTTTCAGAAACCACATGGGACGACCAAGCAGAGATAGATTTTAGGCCAATTTTTCATTCTTTTAAGTGTAGATTTTTATTTTATTTTATGTAATTTTTTATTTCTTTGTAAGCATAGGTTAGACTGAGATTCATGTAAGTAAGAGAGAGAGACTTATGTTAAAAGTGACACCGATGTAACCTCCTCCTTTCTTTCATCGTTTCTACAAGTAATCAAAGGTAACATCTTCATGCTTTTCTTATTTATATGTTCTTCTTCTATTTCTACTTTTCCTCTTTTGGTTTTAATGAATGTCCAAGTGAACCTAGAAGCATCAATATAGCCATGTTTGTGTGAGTGCCACCGATATTTCATGATGATGTTCTCCTCCTCAAGATTTCATATCATTTCATTCTTGTTCGTCTTGATGATGTAATGCGAATAGGGACTGAGCTCGATCTTATGGGTTATGCGTTGATCGCCTCCGAAGTAAGGTAAAACATGCAAGGGTTCCAGGTAAGTCATCAAGATGAGGACATAAGTATTGCTTTTAGCTTTTCTTTCTTTTCTTTTAATTCTTTAGTTTAGATCACCAACACCATCAACACCCAACTCTTTTATCACTCTTTTCAATTTCTTTATAATATCCATTTTCTATTCTCTACCTTCTCAATCTACCACTTTCTTCCTAACATAACTTTTAACTTATTTTACTTTTTCTTTTAAAGAACTAAAAAGATCTTTAACCATACTTTATAGCATAAAAGAGAACTTACTAAACACCTTCACTAGTCCCTCCTTGTGGATCATGACTCGTATAGCCACTTGCTATAGCGGTAGAATTGAGTACTTGCACATTCTATTCTTAAAGTTCTAAAATTTTCTATTTTTGTGCAGGTCCTACCTCAATCAGAAAGAAAGTAGTACATGGGTGAAAAGTAAGAGTGCTTGTAATGGAAGGTGACAATCTATGAAAGGTTCTCTCTTTATCTCTCCTTGTTTTATTCTCTCTAACTCTTTTTACATGCTTAGCTAATTCTCTCTCATGGCAACTAACTACTAACCATTAACTTTCTAACTTCTTACTTAATAATCCACATGAATATAATAGCTTCTACTTGGTCTTGCTCTTGCTGAGCTATTGATGGCTCATGATGATGGATTCTAACACTCTAACATCCTAACTTTCCAACATGCTAGCTTTACTTTATCCCATGCTTGCTTTTGTTTAGTTTTGATGGTTTAAGAGTAGCTTGCACTTGTTTGTTGAGTTTGGCTGTGATGAGTTATCTTATGGGTTATGCTTTGAACCAAGGACTAGTGATGACCAAGGATATATGTGAGGCAACTATTATTAAGAGGTTAGCATGGTTAGTGGAGCCATTAGTAGCTAGTAGTCATGAGTTTTCTTTCTTTTTCACTTTGTTTTTGATATATGTCAAAAATCACAAAAATCATCTTTTCTATGTTTCCCACTTCTTTATTTTCACCGTATCCTTCTCTTTTCACTTTTTGTTTTCTTTTCTTTTGATTGTTTTAAAACATTAAAGAAACTTTAACGCATATATGAACATATCAGTAAAGCTTCTATTGCTTCTGTCCCTGTGGATTCAACCCGTTTAGCCTCTATGCTATAACGGAAGTATCGAGGAAGTCAAAGCACACACTTTTAACTCTTGATTTCAAAACATACACTTTTCGTGCATGGTTTTCCCCCGATCATCCACTGGTTTTGCTTTCGTAGTAGTTAGCTCCTTTGCAACCTCTCTTGTACACAAAGCAAAGAAAAACCTTTAGTATGAACAATAAGTCGTTCCCTCCCTGGCAAAAACGCCAAAATTTGATCGCCAAAATCATGCACAAGAATAAGTAACATAGTGAAGGTCAACGTTGTAGCTTTAGTGATTTTGCCGTTATAGCACAATGGCTAGACGGGTCGTATCCACAAGGGGGGAGAGCGATGGAGGCTTTAGTGCGGCTTCTATGTTCAAAGTAAGATGTCCCTTGTCAAAAATAATGAATTTGGAAAGAAAACACGAGAGATTGTAAAATGGTTTGAAATGTTTTGGAATTACAAAAGTGTTTTGTATTCTTCAAAGATGGAAAAGATGCATGTCTAACCTTCTACTAATTGTTCCTACTAACCTCTAACTTCTTGAAGACTTACCCTCACAATGGATCATAAGCAATTACAAACCTTATGCACAAGAACTTTTCAGGTTGTAGATCGAATGAAAGTTCCTTCCATCACCTTGCTTCACATGAAAAAACTTGAACATTCCTATATCAAAATCCAATTGAAGGCGAGCATGAAGGAAGAAACAAGTGCACTATTGGTATCGGTAAGGATGCATGAGAGTTTTACTGACTTACAAAAACAAGTAGAGTTAATAACTTCTATAAATCATCAAAAACTTATGAGCCAAGTATAAAATAAAAAAGTGAGTCTACTTGTTAGTAAGTTAGAGTTAAAATCCTCATTGTTAGATATCATTGCTCTTGTTTGCACAAGGCTTGTTTAATACTTATTGACTCATGTGGGTTATTCAAGCAAGTTACTAGAGATTAGTGGGTTAATAGTTAGTTAGCCATGATATAAAGAATTTAGCTAGACATGGTGCATGAAAACAAAAGAGAAGATGAAGGAGAAAAAACATACTAAGCTAGTGCAAGTAAAAGCAAGGTACAAATACAAAGAACAATGTGGTAAAGGAAGAACTTCACTTGTATTGATTGTCACCTTCAAGATACAAGCTTTGCACACTCTCTCTCTCTTTCTCTCTCTCTCTCTCTCTCTCTCTCTCACACACACACACACACACTCACTCTAATGGTTAATCTAAAATAAGGAACAAAGAGAGAATACAAGAAAACAAAGAAGATACAGTAACAAACTAACATGAACTCCTTATTCTCTGGATATGCCTCTATCTGCAAGTCTAAGGAGGTATTTATAGCCTCAAGAAGTATGGGACAAAAAGTGGGATCTCTGGCCCCTGGCACTGGCTTTCTGGTGGCTGCGTTTTTGCGGCCATTCTAGCGCCAGTCTGCCGGCACTAGAGCGTGCAGACTGGTGCCAGGGAGAGGGACCTATAGCTATAATAAATGCATTGACTTCTGCTCCAGCAACAACATATTAGGCTTCAAGCGTTGGACTTCTTCTTGGTTCTAAAAAATTCTCAAATATATTGGAGTTTTAGGCCTCTTCATTTCTTCAAACCATGGACCTAGAAACAAGAAGAAGAACCCATTAGTAAACAAAATTTTACTAAGATAAATGTAAAAATGTGATGAAAAATATGCAAACACAAACACTAATCAGGATCGTGTTCAACGACCTACTGATCATCCAGTCATCAGTTCCAGATGGGTTTTCAAGAACAAACTTAATGAATCAGGTGAAGTTATAAAGAATAAAGTAAGGTTAGTTGCACAAGGATATAATCAAGAAGAAGGTATTGATTTCAATGAAACTTATTCACCTATTGCTAGACTTGAATCCATTCGTATTTTACTTGCTATACTTGTTTTATGGAATTTAAACTTTATTAAATGGATGTTAAAAATGCATTTTTAAATGGTTTTATTAAAGAAATTGTTTATGTTGAGCAACCTCCGGGGTTTTGAACAGGAAAATTTTCAAACATGTGTTTAAACTTAAAAAGTTTTATATGGTTTAAAACAAGCACCTCATGGTTGGTATGATAGATTAAAAAGTTTTCTTTTAAACTGTGGTTTTAAGATTCGTAAAGCAGATACAACACTCTTTATTAAACATTCAATAAAGATATCTTGATTATACAGTTTATGTTGATGATATCTTATTTAGATCTACTAATGATAAACTTTGTCAAGAATTTTCTAACATTATGCAGAGTGAATTCGAGATGAGTCACATGGATGAACTTAACTACTTTCTCGGTCTATAAATAAAGCAAATGAAAGATGAAATCTTCATCTCTCAGTACAAGAATGCAAAGGAACTTCTCAAAAGATTCGGTATGAAAAATTCAGGTAGCAAAAGCACTCTTATGAGTACTACTATATTCTTATACAAAGATGAGAATGGTAAAAATGTTGACCAAAAGCTATATCGAGGTATGATTGGCTCATTACAATATATTACTTCAAGTAGATCTGATATTATATATAATATTTGCTTATGTGCTAGATATCAGTGTAATCCTAAGGAATCACATCTTAAAGCAGTAAAAAAGAATTCTTAGATATATTAATAACATAGTCAATTATGGTCTATTTTATCCAAAATCAAGTACATTTGATTTAATATCATATAGTAATGCTGATTTTGCTGGATGTAAATCTGATAGAAAAAGTACTAGTGGATTTGTCACTTTTTGGGACATTCACTAGTATCATAGTTCAGCAAAAAGTAAAATTCTGTATCATTATCAACAACCGAAGCAGAATATATCACTACTAGTGTTACATGTATACATATTTATGGATGAAATAAACTTTACTTGATTATGATATTTTTATCACAAATTTACTTATTATGTGTGATAATACTAGTGCTATTAACATATCTAAAATTCCATTCAACATTCATGTACAAAGCATATTGATATTCGATATAATTTTTTACGTGATCATGATTTAATGGGGGACA
This sequence comes from Agave tequilana, assembly GCA_038442645.1. Lineage (NCBI taxonomy): Eukaryota > Viridiplantae > Streptophyta > Magnoliopsida > Asparagales > Asparagaceae > Agave > Agave tequilana. The sequence continues at coordinate 151,946 of JAVJIF010007446.1, read as the reverse complement.
TTTCTTTAGTTTTATACCAACTGATAATCAAGTAGCAAATATTTTTACAAAACCTCTTAAAGAGGATATTTTTATGAGATTTCGATGAGATTTAGGTATTTGTAATATTTTTGATATTTAAAATATCTTAAAACTTTTCAGACTATTCTTTTATGTGTATTAGTCGACTTATTGAGAGTATTAGTTGACATAATAACATAATTAGTTGACTAATTTTTGTGTAGTCGACTACTATAATTTAACAGAAACTTAGTATTTTTGAGTTTTCAAAATTAGTCAAATAGTTTTCCTATATAGTCGACTAACTCATGGATTAGTCAAATAATTTCTGATCTAAGTTGACTAATTCTGTCTGAAACTGTGCTTTGTTACTCGTTCTATGGTTTTTCAAACCCCACCCACTTTATTAAATTTTGGATCCGATCTTCACCAAAACTCAATCCTAGCCATTGATTTCTACTTTTACTCCCCAAATTACCTCTGTACACCATTAAGACCAAATTTCACTACTCATTTTCACCATTAGCTGCAACCTAGGGTTCTTCGAAGTCGATTTCTTTAGCTCCTTCCAAGTTCTCCTTTCCAGGTTCAAATCCTCTTCGTTTCTTCTCATTTTCCTTGCAATTTCCTGCAATCTCAGCATTATCTATCATCTATTAGTCTTTATTTCCACCTAGTATCATGTTTAGGGCTAAGAAAACTAAATTTTCAGTATCCACATCATCTTCCCCAACAGATTTTAGGGCTTTGCTTAAGAACCCATCTCTTGAAGATGATTATATACTACTCTCTCAGTTAGAAATCTTACCTGGAAGGTTTGTTAATTATACTGATTTTACTAAATATGACATTTCATCTTATCTATATTAAACTGGTTCTCATACCATGTTCTCCAAAAAAGAATATTATTCATTTTTGCTTCACTTGTTTGATACAAATCTGAACTTTGAGTATAACGATGATAATGTTCAATTCTCTACATTGGTTAAAGGTGTTGATATCAAATTAACTCCTAATTCCTTAGGCTGTATCATTCATATTCCTTATCATGGCCTAATACTTAGTGAGATAGAAATGACTGATGAAGAAGTTTTTTCATGTAATTATCTTTCCGGTCAAGGACCCCTCATGACTAACACCAAGCTACAACCAATTCCATGACTCATTGGTCGTATTCTTGCTTACAACATTTGTCCAAAAACTGGTAACTATAGCTACTGTTCTAGTGATTTAGCTTCATGTGTCTATGCCATTATGGCTTGCCTTGAAGTTAATTGGGCAAAAATAATGTTTAACACCATTGTAAAAGAACACTCCTTATTTCTTCCCTTTGGTGCCTTTCTGTCTCATGTATTTCTGAAGTTCAAACTAGATCTTGCTTAGGAAACAAGTGTCATCAAGGTCTTTGAACCATTTGATCATTCAGTCCTTCATAGAATGAAACTCCTTGATACTCCACCTCTACGGCCATTTCCTCTTCCACAAAGCTCTACCCAAGCTGACCCTTGTTCTCACCTATAAATAGAGATGTCATCTCTGGGTTCAATCACCAATTCATATCACAAGTTTTTTGTCTAAAAACTCTGATAAAGTTCTGTTTTACAGAAAATAGTTTTTATACATTATATTCTTCACACCATTTCAATCCTTTGTGAAGAATTATGAGAGTTTTCCTATAAAAAACCTTGTTGAGTCACTCACATACAATATTCAAGGTTTATAGGATATATTGTATTCAATCAAAGAAAATGCCTTCTTGGTGTAAAGAAGAGGTGTATAAATTTGGCGAAAGGTTTTTGTCAAGTAGTGTACTGAAGTTGATTTTGGGTGTTTCAAAATCAAGATAAGAAAAATCTCAAGTGGGTTGCTTGGGGACTAGACGTAGGTTACAAGGATCGAATCAGGATAAAATCTCTTGTGTTTGCGTTTACATTTTTCTGAGATATATTATGTGCATTTATTTTCTTGCAAGTAACTTATATTTTGTGATTAGAATTTTATAAACACTATTCACCCCCTCTAGTGTTTGTGTTGCCTTGTTTATAGATCCTACAGAAGCATTATTGTTGGTGATGAGTCAGCAATAACTAAGAAGGAGGATGATACAAGACTTTGGCACATGCGTCTTAGACACATGAGCGAGTGAGATCTTCAAGCCCTACACAAAAGGAGTGCTCTACCAGGTATCAAATATTAAAACTTGATCTTTATAAATTTTGCATCATGGGTGAGCAATGTAGAGTAGCTTTCTCCACACTACAACACAAGACAAAGGGCTTGCTAGATCTCATACATACAGATATGTGGGGGGCTTCGCCAATGCTTCCATTGAGACTGATAGGTACTATGTTACTCTCATAGATGATTTTTCAAGGAAAGTTTGGGTATACTTCTTAAAGCAAAAATTAGAATAATTTAAGAAGTTCAAGGAGTGAAAAACTATGGTGAAAATTAAATTAGTAGGAAGATGAAAGTCTTGATGTCCGATAATGGAGGAGAATACACCTCCAAAGAATTTAAAGACTACTTAGCAAGTAAGGGCATCAAACACAAGCTAACTATTCCAGGCCGATAAGAATAAAATGGAGTAGCAGAGAACATGAATAGGACACTTACAGAGCGTGCCTGCAGTATCAGATTACAGGCTAATATGTCAGAAGGATTTTAGGTAGAGGTGGTGAATCATGCGAGTTATCTGCTAAATAATTCATCAACAACAGCTATTGATCTTCAGATCCTAGGGGAGATATGGTAAGGAGAGTCTATGGATTATACACCTTATGAATTTTAGTTGCCTAACGTATAGTTTGGTTGATAGTAAAAAACAAAAAACAAAATGGAGTCCAAGTCTAAGAAGTATATCTCATCAGCTTCACCAAAGGAGTCAAGGTTTCAGACTTTGAGATCCTGAGAAAAAGGAGTGCCTTTACCAGTAGAGATGTGGTCTTTCATGAAGTATCAATATTATTATTTGGTCGGAAAGATTTCTTTGTGTAGATGAAAGATTACAACGGAATGATTTCAATTATAAAAGAGGGGAAAATAACTAGATTTTCCCTTTGTTTATGGTGGAATTCTTTGCGTGGTGATAGCGAGTGGTTCTTTTTCTCCATTGACCAGCTGAATGACAATCTTCTCTTTGGAAGCTCTTGAAAAGTAATTAAGAAGGAGCTCCATTGTAACACACTAAGTGTTTAGAGTCCACTGGTTTCTCCTTTTCTCTCTTTGAACTTATGAAAAAGAAGTTTCTAGCTTGTGAATGCTCAGCTTAATGTCTCAGAAAAAGCCCTCATTTTCCCCTCTATAGCTCTTAAAGCTATTTATAGAGAGTCATAGGGGTATAGTTTTTTCCCAGAATCTCTCCATAATGGGGTTAACTCTATTATTACATGGGGAGTTATTGACCTAGTAAAGGAGGTCAGTTATAATAGAAACGCGAGTCACACGGTGGACGCGGATCTCACAATGGACGCAAGTCTCACATTGTTGTATAGGTGTGACACTTCAAATTTGTGTTTTAGTCAGAACGCGGAGTTACTCAAATCCGTGTGAGATGAGAGACACGGGGTTGCCCAGACCCGCACTTGAAGTGAGACGGGAGTTGCTCAGACCCGCGCTTGAAGTGAGATGTGGAGTTGGTCTGACCCGCGCTTGAAGTAGGATACAGAGTTTTTCTCAAACTTATGTGAGATGCAAAATTGCTCAGACCTGCGTAAGGCGTGGAGATGCCCAGAACCGCATTTGAAGTCCGCGTTTACTTTAGTTGCCAAGTTTGCGTTTTAGCTGCAACGCGACTTTCGCATTCAAAAGAGGTCCTGTCTGAGGACTTTTTAATGATTTTAGACGGCCTAAAAAACCCTTTCGCATTCAAAAGAGGTCCTGTCTGAGGACTTTTTAATGATTTTAGACGGCCTAAAAAACCCCTTCCAAAGTTTTTGACACTCCATAGTTGACTGGGATGGATTTCAGAATACTTTAGACTTCAGTTGATCTTGGGCTCCGATGACTGGACTGGTAATTTTTCAAGATGTTCTGAGTTTGATCTGTCTTAATTCTGGTCTTCATGAGTATATTGTTGAACTGCTTGAAGCCTCCAGGGAATATTATTATGAGTGTTTTAGAAACTCAGTCTAGTACTTGTATGAGCTCTGGTCTGTTTGTAAGTATACTATTGAGCTTGTAAAGTTGTTGATTTCCTGTGCCAGTATATGTTGAATTAATTGCAAAAGCAAGGGTATATTCTTAGTATGGGGGAGAAAGAATGCGAATCTCAGTTAGACTTTAGTTGTACGCGATTGTCGTGTTAGATACGACCTTCATCTGTTCCTGAGATATGACAATCATGGTTAGACGCAATTTTCAGTGAAGATGCAATCCTCATTTAGATGCGACTTTTGCTTGGGACTCAAAGGTCGCTCAAAGAGTTTCTGAATATTGATGTCCCTTGACTGCGAACACCATGTTGGACGTGTGTCTCGCTCAAGTCGGGCTTGAAATTCGCGCCACGAATTAAGGGAATTGAAAGGCCAATAAAAAGGCTAGGGATCTCTAAACAGTTATTCATTTTGATTGTCTTCTCTATCAGACCAGTATTTGAAGAATTTTCAAAGCCCTTGAGCTTTTAGACCCAAAGCTTTCAAATTTTTCTTAATCTTCTTCGAAGATCATCATCACCAAATTGCTCTATAGTCGAATAACGTTGCTTCTCTTCTGGCACCATCATTTATATTGCCCCAACGTATGCTGCTCCTCCTCTAGAGGCCCCTATTTTCGGTAAGAAATGGCTTTCACATTGTTGATCATGAAGAGACATTGTCTCTTAACTTCTTTTTAAAGTTTTAAAACTTCTATTGAAGTTAAACAGTAGACGCAGGATTCACAAGTACGCATTTAATTTGCAGACACGACTCTCGCATTGATGAGCAAAACACGAATTTGACGATCTTCATGTTTTATTTTATCGATGTGACCTTCGCGTCTATGAATCAGATGCGGCAAGCTTCATGTTCTAAGATCTTTGAATGCGGTTCTCATTCATTATGAGATTTGCATTTGAGTCTCAAGACTTGAAATTTTTTCAAAGTTTTCAATGTGAAGCTCAAAAACGGGCTTCATGCGAGCCTTGCATTTCAATCATTGAACGCGGGTCTCATGTGTTGAGCCCTGCGTTTGAGCTTCAATACTTTGACATTTTTCTTTGTCTTCATGATAATGACCCAGTGTTCTTCTTTTTGTAGCGAGGTATTCTTTGAGTCCTCTAACGAAGAGAAATCACTTTGGCCACATTGACAGGGCTGTCCCCAATGTCTTCTTCAGCTATGGAAGACAACTTCTACATTCATTAGAGTAAACAAGGAACGACAAGCCCACTTGACTGGCAATGACTTAGGAAGTCAGGGTTCCTTTTCAGAGCTGGTATCAAAGAAGGCGAAAGGGATCTGTACAACTTAGTCTATAAGTGACTTTGTTAGATCTGGACCTCCCTGGAGTATTGTTGGTTTGCACCAGGATAATGTTGGACATGATGCACCAGTATAGTCTCAGATCTCCCTTCACGAATTTTGTTCGAGCATTATGCACTTGGAAGTCTCAGGAAAGAGAACATCATCGTTACGCTCTCGAATCCTCCCTTTACCAATCTTGTTCGTGAAGTAATAGCAACGAGAAACCCATGCTTATTGGAACAAAACTTTCACTAAGAGAATGATCATGACCTTGTGAAAGAGAAGGCCTTTCGTGGCCAGTTGGCCGCGTGAAATCAGAATGTTCTACTGCATTTTTACCTCGAAGAACACTATTGTTCTCAAAAAGAGAAAAAATAGATCTACTGTTCTTGATATAAGGTAATCCAATCACGAAGATAACCTCCACTAAGGAAGTTTTTTAGATGTGTAGCTTGCTAGCTGAGGTTGAGAAAACACGCAAACGAGACATTCAATGCCTCAAGGATCAGATAAAGTCTCTCACTGAGTGAGATTAACTTTTTCTCTTCTTTCTTTTGTAACACTCTTCCTATTAAAAAAGAGAGTGTCTGTATCACTTTTGCCTTTTAAATCTGAATGTTAAAAGTGATATTTTATCTCTATCACATCTTTGTTTTCTGTTTGTGTTTGAAAATCAGATGGATTAGAGAGATTGAATTTTAATTGTCAGAGATAATGATTAATGTAGCAATTAAAAGTTAAGTAACTCCACTAAAGAAGTGGAGTTAGAGAGGTTTGATTTTAACCTGAGAACTTATTTTTGCTAAAGAAATCGAGAAGATTCACTATTAGAGATGCAGTATTTAATATAATAAGGATATACCAGAGGCATGATATTAACTTAGCATTGAAATGAGTGCTAAAGTTGTAATATTAACTTAGCATTAAGGAATCTCATTTTCATTGAGAAAAATCGAGAAGATCACTGTCATAAGTATAATGTTAACTAAACAAGGATATGAATTTGAGATTTGAGCAGAATTTTCGAGGATAGTGTTAACTTGATAAGGGTTGAATTCATGATTTGATCGAATTTTGTGGACTTGCTATTCTTTTGCTGAGAATAACGAGTGGAGTTTTATCAATTGGAAATTTATGGAGAATTTTACTGTCAGTAATATAATGTTAACATGACGGGTTTGGGTTAAATTGTTAAAGGTGTGATATTAACATAATAAGGATGTATACTAGAGGTATAATACTAACTTAGCATTAAGAAAGTCTTATTTTCATTGAGAAAACTACTATCTTAGGTTTAGTGTTAACTTAATAGTGGGATGCATGCTAGAGGTGTGATAATAACTTGACGCTAAGGAATCTCATTTTCCCTAAGAAAAGTCAAGAAAACTGATTAGTCTCCAAATATGCATATTTCACACTACACCTTCACATTTTTTTCTGAATAAAATTCCATTAATATTAGCTTTCTTGTGTATTTCTAGATCCATGTTATGCAATAAATAAGAAGCCCCAAAGTCTCATTTATTTAGAGATTTTTAGAAGCTAGGAGTAGCCCAAGACTTTTGAAGCCCTATCTGCCAATTCTGAGAACAGAGATCGAGAAACCGACAGCATGTATAGAGGCTAGTATGCAGCCAAAAACTATATAGTTTAGTGCTACGGGTTGGCTCCCTTACAGCCGCGAAAATGTGACTTTTGCCGCGTTTTTGCGCAGTACGATGGAGCCATACTTTGATTTTTTGACACATGGCGTCGTCTTGACCCCATGAGTCCCTTGTGCTATAAATACCCTTTAGTTTCAGTAGAACCATGAGGAGGAAGGGTTTTACTATAGATTTCTTCTCTTTAGTGTCATTAATTATTCTTCTTCTGTTTTGTATTTTTTTATCATTCTTTTAGATCTTGTAAAGTTAAGAGAGTGATTCTTAGGATGATGTTAGAGTTCCTGTGATGGAGGGTGACACTCTATGAAAGGTTCTCTTTTTATCTCTACTTTTCTTCTCTCTAACCTTTTATATCTTAGCTAATTTTCTCTTATGGCATCTAACTACTAACTACTAACTTCGTAACTCCTTATTTGATAATCCACATGAATCTATTCCTCTACTTGGTCTTGCTCTTGCAAGAGCCATTGATGGCTCATGATGATGGATTCTACACTCTAACATCTAACTCTCTAATAAGCTAATGTTATATAATTCACGCTTGCTCTAGTGTAGTTTTGATGGTTTAAATGTAGTTTCCTCTTGTTTAATTGAGTTTAGATGTAATGGGAGATCATATGGGTCATGCTCTGAAAAGCTCTTGAACCAAGGACTAGTGATGGCCAAGGATACATGTGAGGTAACTATCATTAGGAGGTTAGTGTGATTAGTGAAGCTATTAGTAGTTAGTAGGCATGAGTTTTTTTTATTTTTTTATTCTAGAAATAATATCAAAATCACAAATATCTTCTCTTCAATGTTTCTATCTTTTTTTTTCCACTGTACTCTTCTCTTTTTATTATTTGTTTTCTTTTTTTTGATTAGTTGAAACATAGAAGAACTGTAAACACATAGTGAACATACCATTAGTGCTTCTATTACCTCCTGTCCTTGTGCATTTGACCCGTTTAGCCTTTATGTTATAACAGAAGTATAGAGGAAGCCAAGCATACACACTTTAATTTCTTATTTCAAAATGATATATTTTGTACCCAGTTTCCCAATCAAAAACCATTGTCATAGGTGTAGTTTAACTTCACAGTGGGATGACTGCTAGAGGTGTGATATTAACTTAGCATTGAACATCTCGGTTTCGATGAGAAAGCTCAAGGAAAGTTCATTGCCATGGTGTAGTATTAACTTAATAATGAAATAGATATTAGAGGAGTGGTGTTTTAAACTTAGCATCAAATGTCTTCATAGTTGAGAAAATCACTGTCATAGGTATAATATTAACTTAAAAGAGATTTGTACTACAATATGAGAATTTTTGCCAGAGGTGTAGTTTTTAACTTGGCCAGGGAATTTGCATTGCAATATGAGCAATTTGATCAGAGGTGTATATTAACTTCACTGAGACCTGTAATGGTAATAGCAATTTTGGTGGACTAGTCATTCCATTGAAAAAATTGACAAATTGAAATTTTTATCCACTGGGGAAATTGAGGAAAAACACTTTTAGACGTATATTGTTAGCCTAACAGTGAGGTATGCCAGAGGTATAATTTAACTTGATAGGTTCAATCTGTGATTATTTTGTTAGGGAAACAATTACAGACTTTTCTAGTTTTACCATTTCATGGACGAAATTGGTAGGGATTTTGGAAGGGAAAGGCGGTCATGTCCTTTCGGATTTTTAACAAATCCTCAACTATCAAAAGATTTGGTATACTTTTACCAACTATCATTTGAGTTGAGCTAGCTATGTTATTTCCCTCAGCATGATGAGTTGCGAGGATTTCTTGTTGGCTTAAATGCCAACTGTTTCCTCTATCGTTTAGTCATCAAAGGCGTTGGATGAGCGTAGTGTATCTCCTGGGTTGTCACTGCACATATGAGCTCGGGATCACAGAGGTGGATACGAATACCGTGGGGCTTTTGTCAAGAGATTAACCTTCCTCGTGAAGTCCTCTCTTGATCCTCATTTGGTTACCACACTTTCATATGCATATGGAAATAATAAAAAGGTTCTACAAAGATGCATCACGAACCTTCCTCGATGAGTTTGGTTTGAAAAGCCATCAGATAAACTCGTTTGATCGTCCATGAGAGTTGATCGGTCACATATATTCAAACAGTAGAAAGGTTCTGCAAAGATGTGTCATGAACCTTCTTCAGTAAGTTGGTTTGATGTCATCAGATAAACTCATTCGATCCTCCATTCGAGTATTTGGATGCCTTATTGTTGGGTCAAGCTTTGATCGATAGAAAGGAGAAGGGAGGTATGCCACCATTGTATATGAAAAAGTCAGGCTAGATAAACCATTCCTCTAAATCTAAAGGAATGATCATAAAGAATAGTGCCTAAAAATGTTTGCTTAGGCATGTTCAACTTCAAAGTATGACATATTCTTCTAGATTGAAGATGGGTGCATGTCTATATGCTAGAGAAGAGAGAAAATGCTAAAACTAAACACTTTATCTCTAAAACTAAACACTTTATCTTTGTCTTTCCTTAGATGTTTATGTCATGCATCACAATATCATCAATGTTCAGTCGGCTCGGCGTTAATCGACCTTGAAGTGATCCGTTGAAGGAGGAAGCTCTTCTCTGGTGCTCTTCCAAACATCTTAGATCTCAAACCCTACTCCATCTGATTGATCAAGTTAAAGTTTTGGTCAGAGTTGTAGTATTAACATGATCATGAGAAGAGTGACAAAGCTAAAATTGAAGTTTCTAACTTTGTTTCTTCAATGTTAACATCATGCATCACAATCTTACCAATGTTCAGTATGCTCGGTATCAATTTACTGTGATGTGATCCATTGAACGAGGACGCTCTTCTTTGGTGCTCTTCCAAATATCTTGAATCTCAAACTCTCATCCATCTGATTGACCAGGGTAAAGCTTTGATCATACGTGTATTATTAACCTAATCATGAGAAGAGTGACAAAGCTAAAACTGAATTTTCTAATTTTGTCTTCCATGTTGACATCATGCATCACAATGTAAATAATATTTATTTGGCTCAGCATCTATCGACCGTGATGTGATCCATTGAATGAGGAAGCTCTTCTTTGACACTCTTTCAAACATTTTAGATCTCAAACCCTAATATATCTGACTAATCATGGTGAAATTTTGATAAAAGGTGTAGTATTAACCTGATCATGAGAAAAGCTTTAATATTGACATCACGCATCAAAATGTCAATAATTTCGGTAATCTCAACATCGATCGATCGTGAAGTGATCCATTGAAGGAGGAAGCTCTTCTTTGGTACTCTTCTAAACATCCTGGATCTCAAACTCTAATCTATCTAATTAATTATGGTAAAGCTTTGATCAAAGGTGTAGTATTAACCTGATCATGAGAAGAAAGACGAAGCTAAAACTGAAATTTCTTACTTTGTTTCTTCAATATTGACATATGCATTACTATGTCAACAATGTTTGGTTGGTTTGGCGTCAATTGACGGTGAAATGATTCGTTGAAAGAGGAAGCTCTACGTTGGCACTCTTTCAAACATCTTGGATATCAAGCCCTAATCTATCTGATTGATCAGGGGGATGCTTTGATCAGAGGTGTAGTGTTAACCTGATCATGTGAAAAGTCCCTTTAAGGATAGTACTTTTCCAAGAATTTGTTGTTGATCGGTATAATGAGGGTATTATCGTCCAGAGTTATAAGATGGCATGCTCCATTTAAGTAAACTGATATTACTATAAATGGTTCAAGAACATTTAGCTTAGAATTTTTCTTTCATCTTATGTGTCATAATCATGGGCCTTCTGATAGCTAAGGGAAGATCGCCTTTCTTGAAAAATTGTTATCTGACTTTCTTACTGGAAGCTCTGAAAATCTGACTTTGATAGAGCTAAATTTGCTGTTGGGCTTGCGGATATTTGTCGTCTAAAACTTTCAACTCTTGGAGGCGTAATCGATGCTTATCCTCATCAGTCATCCAGGTTGTCAAAGCAACTAACAGAGGTAGGATTTGGATCTCCAGTGGAAGTACAACGTCACATTTGTACACTAAGAAAAATGATGTGGCCTTTGTCAGGGTTCTCACTGTTGTGGGGTAAGCCCATAGGCATTCGCTTAATTTGTCATCCCAGTTGCGCTGGCTTTTTAAAACAAACTTCTTGAGAAGATTTCGAATAGTCTCGGTAAAGGCTTTAACATGATCGTTGGTAGCTAGATAGTATGTCGTTGATAACACACTTTGGATTCTAAATGTATTACAGATCTCTGGAATGCTTGGCTGATGAATTGGGATATATTATTGTAGACTATTCAATTAGATACACCAAAGCCGTACAGTACGTGATGCTTGATGAACTTCATAACATTTGATATCTTTACTTCCTTCAAGGGAACAACTTCTGGCCATTTAGAGAAGTAATCAGTAATGGTCAAAATAAAGCGATGTCCTTTGGATATTGGAGGGTTGATGGGTTCGATAACATCCATTCCATACATCTCAAATAGCCATGAAGAAGACATTGGATGAAGTTGTCCTGATGCTTGATGGACGAAGTCACCCGTAGATCTGACAGGCATGGCATCGCTTAGCATAGGCAATGGCATCAGGAATCATCTTCAGTCGATAGTAGCCAAGTCTTCTAAGCCAGTCTCTGATCGGGGTAAAACTCAGCACTTGAAAACATGTATTTTTAAATCAGTGAAAGTGTGTGTGTTCTATAGCTTTCTCGATACTTCTGTAATAGCATGATGGTTATACTGGTTGAATCCACAGGGACGGGAGGTGATAAAAGAATTAACGGTTCGATGTTCATGTGTTTTGTTAACAGTTCTTCATTGTTAAAGAAAGAAAAAGAAAAAGAAAGAAAGCCAGAAGTCATAGGTAGAGAAGGCAATGAAAATGTCGATGAGAAAACAATGGAGAATGGTTGTGAATCGGTAAAGTAAAAAGAGAAAATAGAAATGAAATAGAAAGTTAAGTGATTTAGAAAATAGGTTTAAAAACAAAATAAAAAAGAATATGAAACTTATTATGCAGAAGATGAAAACAAAACTGAACTAAGAAGTAGGAAACAATAATAGAAAAATGATAAAAAGGTTTTGGAAATTGTTTTAAAAACAAAAGAAAAAAGAGAAAGGATAATTATCATGGTTTCTAACTTCTAATCAATCCACTAACCATGCTAACCTCTAAGTGATAGTTGCCTCACATGGATCTTTGACCATCACTAGATCTTGGCTTCAAGAGCATTACAAAGCATGGCACATAATATTATTGATCCACATCCAAACCACAACAAGGTGCAAGCTGTTATTAGATTATCAAAACTAAATAGAAGTGAGCATGAAATAAAGAAGACATTATAAGTTAGCTTTGAAATCACCTAGAGGGGGGTGAATAGGTGATAATACTAATCTAATGAATTAAATACGGAATTTAAAAACTAATTACAACAGCACTTAATACAACCAACGAGTGTAGCCGAATTCCCGGTGAAGGGCTCTGGACTAACTCCTCTTGATTCCTCTGAATAAGAGTTGAGGCGCTATGTAAAACTCTCGTGGTTAAGTATAAGTGAGGCACACAAACATACAAGCATGTATATGATATAGCAATATGAATCAATACACAAAGTAAAGAGAGAGAAAGTAAGAGTCAATGGATCAAGCGCAAACAACAAGATTTGTTTCGAGGTTCGAGCACCCAGCTCTACATCCCCGCCTTCACCCAGAAGGATTTCGAATCCACTAGCTTGTCCACACAGGACTCCCACACAGGGAGCCTCCACCGAGGATTTAGGGCAATACAATAACCAGGAGTACCCAACTCCTCTCTTTACAACCACAACCTCTCACTAGAGGCTAAGCACCAAGTCAACAAAACTATCACCTCACAACTTGAGGGATAAGCACAAAGCTAAACAAGGATCACCTCACAACTTGAGGGATACAACCCAATTGCACAACCTCCTCAACACTATGAGGGAAAGGCACAAAGCCAAGTAATAATTAGGGTTTACAACTTGGTGATCAAAAGATCACAAACCAATCTCTTTTTCTCACAAACACAAAGATCCTATAGATAGGATAGAATGAAGCTCAAGTGTGTGAAAAACTAAAGGAATGGAAAACAAATACTCAAAGAAAATCCTTGGAAAAACTGAAATCAAGATAAAGAAGTTGAATCAAAAACTCTTTTCCCAAAAACACTTTTCTTTGATTTTCCAAACCCTAGAAAAACACCAAATAGATTGTAAAGATTTGAGCCCAAAAATTTCTTTTTGATTGTTGTAAAAACACTGGTAAGATCAGAAATTTTCTCTCTAAACACTTGTTGAAAACTAAGATAAAACCCAATTTATAGCTTCTTCAAAGAACTAGCCGTTGCAGCCAAATATGGTCAGATTTGACCATCCGGTCGACTGCCCGGTCGACCGGCCAACAAACAGTCTAAATTTGACCAATAGCGACTGCCGGTCGACCGCCCGGTCGACCACGCCCAGAACCAGAGAGCAACGGCTCTCTGGCCGATCGACCGCCCGGTCGACCGGAGCAACCCGAGAGTGGGCTGCTTTCAGTCGGTCGACCGGCTCAATGGGCTGGCTGCGTACACGTATCTGTGAACGTCCGGCGACCGCTGCGATCGATCGGCTACTGGTCCGGTCGACCGCGCGGTCGACCGCCAGAGCCTGGCAGTTCAGTTTTAGGGATTGAAAACTTAGGTTTTTACTATCCAATTAAATCCCATTAAATCTCAAAAAATCCACAAAAATAGTTTTAATATAATGCATTGATATACAAACATGTATGAAAAATTTCAACACAAATTTCAAACATTTTGAGCCATTTTTGTGTTATGGAAATATTGCCGAAAACCAAAAACTGTATTTTTCCAAACTTAGATTTTGAATTGAAAATTCATGTTGTCCAAAACTCATTCAAGTACAAAAACATGATATTTAAACAACTTTAAGCATGTTGTATATGGACATACTCCAATATGCACAAAAGATATATATATCATTGTTTTTGTCATATAAATCCAAAAATATGTTTTGTTTAAAACACAAAACCTAAATACATGAATAGATATGTCAAACTAAGTTTATTTAAGACATGAAGCATACATGTATATAGAATGAATCTAATATACATAAAACCAAGTAAACTTGTTTTGATATAATATCTATTCATGAAAACCAAGATCGGTTAAACCAAAACGGAAAAACCAAAAATCAATATCCAAAACATACAAACGTGTGTGTGTTGTGAACTTGAGCATATCACACTATCTAATCTTTACAAAATGGATCTAAACATAACTAAACTAAAGGTACCGAAGTCTTCATGATGAACTCCGTCTTCAAGCCGACTCGATCCAAACCGTGATTCACCGAGCTTGACTCCAATGAGTGCTATATATGATCTTGTCGCTCGGGCTCTTGAATTACCATGTGAATAGCTCCAAAACACTTTTATTGAAGCTAGTCACCTACTAACATCTTGATTAGAGATCTGAAATTAAAATCACAAGATTATTAGTACACATAACTACATGAGTTAATCATCATCAAAACTAGAGTGGAAGGCCTCTGGGCCAACAATCTCCCCCTTTTTGATGATGACAAAACTCATGGAGTTATATATGCATGGATTAAAGTTAAGCTTCAAAGAAGCCCCCCCTTAACTCATGCATAGGAATAAATAATAAATATATGCAATGAATATCAAACATGAAAATGCATAGACATGCATAACAAGATACCAAATACAAAAACATGCTCTTGATACCAAACATGAAATGCATCATGCATAAAACGTGCTCTTGATACCAATAAAAACAAGCTCTTGATATCAATACTTGATATTAATATAAAAACATGCATAGTCATAGAAATATGCATATAAACTCAAATAATTCTCCCCCTTTTTGTCAATCTTCAACAAAGGGGTCCAAATAAATAGTAAAACAATTTTCTCCCCCCCCCCCTTTTTTTTGTCCGAAACAAAAAGATCAATAAGGGGTGACAATAAAACAGATTCTTCCAATATAATACCAATTCAAAGAAATAAATCAATAGTACCAATTGAAAGTAAGCAAAATCTTGATACCAATTTTACCAATTGAAAGTATTTTTCCTTTTAAACATATGATATCAAATTTTAAAAAAATATTCATTTTTCAATCACATTTTTCATCATAAAGTAGGGGAGTGAAAATCAAAGGTAAACAAAATACCAATTGAAAGATAAAATACGAATTTTCTCCCCCTTTATGAAATACCAAATAAAACAATACATAAGCTTGTTAAGATACCAATTGAAAACTAGTCCAATTGAAACATGATAGTCATTAAAATCAAGCTTTGCATAATCAAAATTTGTGCTTAAAGATATAGGGATATAGTAAGCACAAATAAAACATGTATAGGTGTATGAAAATGAGTACCAATCAAAATTGATGATACCAAATGAAAGCATACATACACAAAAATAGTATATGAGTATACAAAAATGTCAATATTGATACCAATTGAAAGAATCCAATGATACCAATTGAAACAACAATAATATCAAGTGTATATCTCATATCATATCCACTCAATTCATGGACATGTTTAAAATGATTTTCAATATTAACATACAAGGCATGGTCTCCCAACCAACCGCCCGTAGAAGGTAGGGGTTTTTAAAAATTTGTTTGAAAATTTTAGTATGTATGAAAACTTCTACCATAACGAAGAATCTCGCAACTAGCTAAATGGAAAAACTTGTAAACTAGTACGAAATCCTTCAAGTAAGGAATAAAACAAAAGTATTTTTCATAAAACACATGTAAATCACATGGCACTAAACACTCAAATCAATAAGGCGCATATCATACTCATGAAAACAAAATCATGAGAAACCATTAAATAAAGTGAGTGCAAAAGTGTAATGTGAAACATGGTATCATGAAAATATTCAATAAAGCTCATATGGAATTCCTTTAAACATGAAACACTAAATTTTTATTAGAAACAATTTATACTTCAAGGCATATGTATGTTTTGACAAAACGAGAAGTATACATACATATCCCTAAACACAATTTGAGTCCATAATAAAGATTTGCATGAAAAGCAGATGACTCAAGGGTTATACATGTATATCTTAAAGTTTGGCAAAATAAACATATATATGAAGTGAAAACACATAATCATAAAAACATGTCCAAAATGGGGAATACAAGTTAAAATGCATGAATCATCAAAACTAGACTATACTAGCACATCTAATGGGTTCAAATAAGCGTTAAAGCATAAACATATAATGATCTATTTGTGACCTACTATATGTACAAGTATATATCCTAGTTTTAATGAAAACTAACATTTAAACAAGTAATCAAATCATGAAGCATAAAACGAGACATAAATCAACATGTTAATCATAAAAATGATCATTATGTAAATCCACATGTTATTAGACCTATGATATACATAATAGCTAAACAATGGTGAGAACACAACATATGGGTCCATATAAACATGGATGATCTCAAAAGCTATACATGCATGTCAATTATCTAAGAATCATGGCATTTAACATAATAAACTATAAACATCAAAACATGAAGCATCAAAAAAAAACAAAAATCATAAACATACATATGGTCATTATGTATATGCATGTGCAATAGATCTAGGACATACGTTTTAGTTAAAACAAAGTGAGAACATAGATATAGATTCATATTAAATATGGGTGTCTCAAATAACTAAACATGTATATCACTAATCTAAGTCATATGGCATAATCATAATAATCAATAAAACAAGACATACTATAAATTGATGAATATGAAAAGCATGCAAATATAAACAGGAGTTAGAGATCGATACCAAAACTGATGAAGGCACCTCTCTAGTTCTCCAAACCAAGGTGGTCTTCCCACCAAACTTTCCTTGAAAGTGATGCATCCAAATAATCCTCATGAAGCACGGAACGCATCCAACTCAAGGTACCGCAACTCTCACGTCATGCGAGAGCCCATACCTACATCAAACATAATAGGGGTGGTCTTTGGTACCCATATCCTTTTGGGTCCATGGGGGTTAGTACCTTTCCTAACCCAAATATTGAATCATGTAAACGATCATAGCAAAATTTAGCAAGGTGGCCCTTACGTCCACAATGTGTACAAGTGTACACATGAGCATACGTGTGATGGGTTGATCGTGAGGAGCATGTGTATGCCGTGTATGGTGTGCATGCATAATAGGAACTTGTTTCTTTCGAAACAAAGATTCCAACCGTGTATGATTCATGGCACAATGGCTCAATGTGGAGCCCAAACAATCCACACTTTTCTTCAAATCATTTATATCATTTTCAATACTAGAAGATAAAGTGGAGCATGCAATAGGTGTGCTAGGTGAGGCTACACTAGCATGGTAAACATGTGAATCTATATCATTTTGCAGAGATTTATTTTTATTTAACACTAAATCTAATTCTTTTGAAATAAACTCAATTTCATTTTTCAAAGAATGATTGTCCTTTAAAATAAAATCTAATTTTGAAGATAAGACCTCATTGTTTTTCGCAACATCATCACAATCATTTTTACTTTTCAAAAATTCATTTTCCTTTATGGCAAGGTCTAGTTGAGATTTAAGTGAGTCACGTTCACTGCAAATCTCTTCCTTCTCTTGCAAAATCAAATCAAATTTGGAACACAAATCCTGTTGGCCCAAGGTTACAATCACCCGTCTTTAGTGTGTTTTGATGATTACAAAACATATTAGTTATTTGTACTAATATTATTTGTTGTTTAAGTGTGTTTCAAGTTTTCTATCTTGCATAGGTGTTTTCTTCCCTAAAGGAAGGTGACTTGGACTCAAGACAACTCAAATTGGGCTCAAGATGCAAAATTGAAGATCAAATGGAGAATGCCCCTCTTGAAGCCTTGAAGTCCATAGAACATTGTAAGAATAAAATGTTAAAGTTTGAGTATATGATATTTGGCTCTAGGATACACACACATTTTTTTCCTTACAAAATTCTATGTTTTAAAAATGTTTGTTTCTAAGTTTTATGCCTAAGTTTATATATACATGTATCCAAACTTGTTACAAATTGAATATCTTGTTTAAAACATGTGTATAGACTATTTTTGCATAATACTTAGTTATAAGTATCTCAAAATATTTTTTCACAAAATTTTCCAACTCCAAATCCTGCCAGTTTTTCCCTGTTTCAGGTTGACCGGCCGACCGCCCGGTCGACCGGCGCCTGTATCAGGACATGCATGGTTTGTGCATGTCTGTCGGTCGACTGGACGGTCGACCGACTGAAAGCAACTTTGCTCTCAGTTAGTTTGGGTCGACCGGGCGGTCGACCGCCTTAAGGAAACTGTGTTTCCTCAAAGGGGACGGTCGACCGGACGGTCGACCGGAGCCCAACGGCTCTTTGCCAGCAGGGCGACGATCGATCGGACCGGTCGACCGCCAAGCCTGCTGCAGCCTAACGGCTCTTTCCTCTTTGGGCAAGTCTGAAAATCTGTTTTCTTTTTCTTCTTTATCAGAGTTTTAGAGAGTTGTTGGAGGCCTTTTGCAGGTCAAATTAGGTGTAAAGAAAAGAGTTTTAACCTATTCTCTCCTTATAAATAGAGGGCAATAGGTCTTTGTTATTCACTTAGAAAAATCCTTGTTTTTCATTGTTTTTCAAGAGAAAGAGAAAAATTGTTTGAAGCTTTCATTTCCAACTCTTTTAAAGTTTGTTTTTCAGTTATGTTTGATTGCTAATATCACTCTACAACTGAAGTTTTCTCACCACACTTCTTAGAGCCAAAAGTCCTTTACTCATACTATAGAGAAGTTGTCAAAAGAGTGAGAGTGTTGTAAAAGAGTTTGAGAAAGAGTTTTGTGATCTTGAGGAGATCACTATTGTTCTTGTGATCCTTGTTCTTGTGGAGACAACTCCTAGGTGGAGTTCTTTGTAAGTTGTGAAGCTAAGGGCTTGGGGTCTTCGGTAGACCAAACTTGTAAGGCATCCTCGGTGGATAGTGGAAACCCTTCACGGAGGTGAAGGCGGGGACTAGAGCGATGGCTCGAACCTCGAAATAAATCATTTGTGTTTGCGATTGCCTTGCGTCATCTTGCTTTACATTTCTCTTGCTTTATATTGTCTTCAATTATTTGCTTGAGAACTAACCCTTTTCTTTGTGCAATCTTCTCTTGTTTGTTTTACTTGTGTTGTTGATTGTGTGTATTTCATCATAGCATTTCATTCTTTACTTGTTCGATCATATCTCATACAACACGGTTGCATTGCGCACCTCTAACCCGTATTCAAGGGGAATTGGGAGGAAGGAGTTCAGAACCTCTCACGGGGTATTCGGCTCTTAGTCGTGTTTTGAGAGATCGTTGCATCACTCATTCAATTAAGTTTAAAAAGATCATTAGATTAGCAATTACACCTATTCACCCCCCCCCTCTAGGTGTATTTCAATTGGTATCAGAGCTTGGACTCTAGGATTTGGCTTAACAACCTTAGAGAGATCCTCACATTGCTAATCATTTCATTCATACTCATTTAGTAAACATGGCCGATGGTATCAAGACACCCCCTAAGTTTGATGGACTTAACTTTCCCATATGGAAGGTTAAGATGACCGTGTTCTTGCAATCTCTAGGTAGCCGAGTTGCAAAGGCCGTGACCAAATCTTTTACCACACCCACCGGTGATGAATCTACTTGGTCCGAAATTGAGACCAAGGAGTTTGATGCCAATGCTAGGGCTCATTATGCACTCCTACAAGCCCTCAATGGTGATGACATAGCTAGAGTCATCCATTGCAAATCCGCATACGAGATTTGGACCCATTTGTTAGTCACACATGAGGGGACATCACAAGTAAAGAGGGCCAAGATAGACCTTCTTCGGTCCAAATATGAAAATTTTAGCATGCAAGAGAATGAAACCATAGATGATATGGTTACAAAATTTACCAAGATTACTAATGGACTTTCTTCTCTAGGTGAGGACATCAACAATGATCAAAGAGTAAGAAAGATCATCCGGGCTCTTCCTCCTTCATGGGAAGTCAAGGCTACAACCTTGAAGGAACTCAACGATAAGGATGAGATAGAGCTAATTGGTCTCATTGGGAATCTAAAAACCCATGAGATGGAAAGGAAAGTAAGAGAGGAGATGGCTCCCTCCAAGAAGAAGACCATAGCTTTCAAAAGTCAAGCTACTCACTCCGACGAAGATGATGAAGAAGAAGATGACGAAGAGCTCTCACTTCTTGTCAAGAATGTCCGGAGGATGTACAACAAGGTGAAATTTCAAGGTAGAAGGAAATGGCAAGGAGGCAAAGAAGAAAGAAAGATCATATGCTTCAATTGCCAAAAGCCGGGACACATTGTTGCGGAATGTCCGAACAAAGTGAAGCCATCCTCATCCAAGAAGCCTTTCAAGAAGAAAGCAATGAAGGCGACATGGGATTCCGAGAGCGAATCCGAGGAGGAGATCGACACCGCCAACATGTGCTTCATGGCAAATGAAAGCACAAGCAAGGTAATCCCTTCCACTTCTCCTAATGATGAACTTTCTATGGATGAGTTAGGAGAAGCTTTTGTAGAATTATCTCATAATTATGACTTCTTAAAGAAAAAGTATTTAAAAATGAAAAAGGAAAATGAATCTCTTAGTCTTCAAGTTGTAAATCTTTCTAAAGAAAATAATGACTTGCATTCTACTTTGGTTTCCACTAAAAATGAATTTGATAAATATAAGACTACTTGTAAAGGCAAGTCCCCATTTGTTGATGCTAATGAGATTACCATGCTTAAGGAAAGAATAGATTCTTTAAGTGTTGTTTTGAAAAAGTGTAGTGAGTTTGATAAGAAAAAGATTGAGGCTATGTTTCCTAAGAAACAAGCCCCTAAGAAAAATGTTTACCATGCTCATGCTCATGTTCATACCACACAACCTTTACATCGTGGCAAACCCCCAAAGCATGCTCACACTTCACACACTCATCATGCATTCATGTATGGAAGAGTGTTCTCATGTTCACATTGTGGGCGGAAAGGACACTTAGCCAATTTTGCTATGATAGACTAAGTGCATCTTTTCATAATGTTTAGGTTCGAAACACTAACTTTCAAGGACCCAAGAAAGTTTGGGTACCAAAGTCAACTACTTTGTTAAATGATATAGGTACCTTCCAAAGCCCAACGACGTAGAGGATTGTGGTATCTTGATAGTGGTTACTTAAGGCACATGACTTGGGACATCAACAGCTTTGCAACCCTATCAAGATACCATGAAGGTGGCACCGTCACCTTCAGAGATGACGCCAAGGGTAAAATCATCAGTATTGGTAATGTAAAACTTGGCACATCCCCTTTAATTGAGAATGTAGTTTTAGTTGACGGCCTCAAGCATAATCTCTTGAGTGTTAGTCAATTATGTGATAAAGGTTTTGATGTAGTTTTTGATAATGTTGTTTGTAAAGTAATTGATAGAATTTCCAATGCTTGTGTGTTTTCCGGTTTTCGTGAAAGTAATGTTTATATGATAGATATGTTAAATATGTCTTGTAATATAACATGTTTAAAAGCCCTCGATGACGACTCTTGGTTGTGGCATAGAAGATTAGGCCACATTTCTTTTGACCATATATCTAGGCTTAACTCAAAGGAAATGGTGAAAGGTATTCCTTGTTTGAATTTTGAAAAGGACCGAGTTTGTGACGCATGTCAATTTGGGAAACAAACTAAGTCCTCCTTCAAGTCAATTAAGGATATCATGACATCACGTCCTTTGGAGTTGATCCACATGGATTTATTTGGCCCTACTCAAACCAAAAGTCTAAGTGGGAATAGATTTGCTTTTGTTTTAGTAGATGATTTTTTGCGTTTTACTTGGTTTTCTTTCTTGAACATAAAGTCAAGCCTTTTCACATTTTCAAGCCTTTAAGAAAAGAGTTGAAAAGGAAAAAGACACTTCAATAATTAGAATAAGAAGTGATAGAGGAGGTGAGTTCATTAACCTTCCCTTTACCACTTTTTGTGAAGAACATGGAATAAAACATGAACTTTCTTGTCCTAGAACTCCACAACAAAATGGAGTAGTTGAGCGGAAAAATCGTACTTTACAAGAGATGGCTAGGACAATGCTAAGTGAATACGGTCTACCACATTATTTGTGGGCCGAGGCCGTTAATACTGCATGTTACATAGCAAATCGTATTTTCTTGTGTAAAAATACATCTAAAACTTCTTTTGAAATGTACTTTTCTAGAAAACCTAATGTTTATTATTTCAAAGTTTTTGGATGTAAATGTTTTGTTTTAAACACAAAGATAATTTAGGAAAATTTGATCCTAAATCTTATGAGGCTATATTTGTGGGTTATTCTAGTACTAGTAAGGCTTATAGAGTCTTCAATAGGTCATCACTGACTATTGAGGAATCTATACATGTTAAGTTTGAGGAATCTAACTTGTTTGTTAAGAATATTGTAGAAATAGATGCTTTGCATGAAGGCTTGGAGAAAGTGACCTTGGAGGATACACCTACTATGGGTGACAAGCTAAAGGATGATGAAGGAAGTGAAGCTAAAATACAAGAGGCTCAAGGAAATGAAGATCAAACAAATGGAGAAGAGCCCACTCAACAACTTCCAAAGGATTGGAGATACAATCCACATCATCCCAAGGACCTCATCATAGGTGAAGTATCAAAAGGGGTAACAACTCGCTCTAAACTTCATGACTATTGTGGACATTATGCATTTATTTCTCATGTTGAACCCAAGAACGTCCTCGAAGCCGAGGCCGATTCATATTGGTTGCTAGCTATGCAAGAGGAGCTCAATCAATTTGAGCGCAACCAAGTTTGGCACCTTGTTCCTAGGCCCCACGATAGACCAACAATTGATACTAAGTGGATCTTTAAGAACAAGTTAGATGAATCGGGTAACGTTGTTAGGAATAAAGCTAGGTTAGTTGCCCAAGGTTACACTCAAATCGAAGGAATCAATTTTGAAGAAACCTTTGCACCCGTAGTACGGCTTGAAGCCATACGGATGACACTAGCATTTGCCTCATATAAAGATTTTAAATTGTTTCAAATGGATGTTAAAAGTGCTTTTCTAAATGGTTTTATTGAAGAGGAGGTGTATGTTGAACAACCCCCGGGTTTGTTGATCCTACACATCCGGATTTTGTATTCAAATTAGATAAAGCTCTTTATGGTTTAAAACAAGCCCCTAGGGCTTGGTATGAAAGACTTTCTTCATTTTTGATTTCAAATGGTTTTAAGAAAGGTAAAATTGATACAACCTTATTTACAAAACATGTAGAAAATGATATTCTTATTGTGCAAATTTATGTAGATGATATTATTTTTGGTTCTACTAATGAATCTCTTTGCCAAGCTTTTGAGTCATGCATGAAGGATGAATTCGAAATGTCTATGATGGGGAACGCAACTATTTCCTTGGACTCCAAATCAAGCAAAGGAAGGATGGGATCTTCATCAATCAAGCCAAGTACACAAAGGAACTAATCAAGAGGTTCGGGCTTGAAGAATCTGAAGTAAGCAAAACTCCCATGGCAACAACTACAAAGCTTGACAAGGATGAACAAGGTAAAAGTGTAGACATTAAATTATATCGTAGCATGATAGGTAGCTTGCTTTATTTGACGGCTAGTAGGCCGGATATTATGTTTTCCGTTTGTCTTCGTGCACGTTTTCAATCTTATCCTAAAGAATCTCACATAATTGCGGTTAAACGCATAATTAGATACCTAAAGGGCACTATTGAAATGGGTTTGTGGTATCCGAAAACCGGCCAATTTTCAATGACGAGTTTTTCGGATGCCGACTATGCGGGTTGTAGGGTAGATAGGAAGAGCACAAGTGGAACATGTCAATTCTTAGGTAATTGTCTTGTATCTTGGTCTTCCAAAAAGCAAAATTCGGTAGCCCTTTCAACCGCCGAGGCGGAGTATGTTGCAGCCGGAGCTTGTTGTGCACAAGTTCTTTGGATGAAACATACTCTCCTTGACTATGATTTACACTTTGATCATGTTAAAATATTTTGTGATAATACTAGTACTATTCACATGACAAAGAATGCAAATCAACATAGTAAAACCAAACACATTGACATTAGGTATCACTTTCTTAGAGATCATTATGAGAAAGGTGATATTGACATTGATTATGTTTCTACCGATTTTCAACTTGCCGATATTTTCACTAAACCTTTAGATTATGCTAGATTTTCATTTATTTGTGGTGAGTTGAATGTTTGTATGATTGATTCTTAAAATATTTTTAGTTTGTTTGTTTTTGTTATGTTTTAACCCTTTTTGATGTACGACAAAAAGGGGGAGAAAAATATATAAGTTTAATTAAGGTGTTTATTTCTTGAAGTTTTAAGGAAAAAAGTATTTGAGAAAAAGATAAGTTTTGGTTTTTGTCTTGTGTTTTTGACAAAACTTGTGTATTGGTACTTTCAATGCTTGCTTTATGTTTGTTTTTCTTATACATAGCATTGTTTGAGGGGGAGCTTTCCAAGCTCTTCTTCCTTTATTTGTTTAAATAACTTATATGTTTTGTCATCATCAAAAAGGGGGAGATTGTTGGCCCAAGGTTACAATCACCCGTCTTTAGTGTGTTTTGATGATTACAAAACATATTAGTTATTTGTACTAATATTATTTGTTGTTTAAGTGTGTTTCAGGTTTTCTATCTTGCATAGGTGTTTTCTTCCCTAAAGGAAGGTGACTTGGACTCAAGACAACTCAAATTGGGCTCAAGATGCAAAATTGAAGATCAAATGGAGAAAGCCCCTCTTGAAGCCTTGAAGTCCTTAGAACATTGTAAGAATAAAATGTTAAAGTTTGAGTATATGATATTTGGCTCTAGGATACACACACATTTTTTTCCTTACAAAATTCTATGTTTTAAAAATGTTTGTTTCTAAGTTTTATGCCTAAGTTTATATATACATGTATCCAAACTTGTTACAAATTGAATATCTTGTTTAAAACATGTGTATAGACTATTTTTGCATAATACTTAGTTATAAGTATCTCAAAATATTTTTTCACAAAATTTTCCAACTCCAAATCCTGCCAGTTTTTCCCTGTTTCAGGTTGACCGGCCGACCGCCCGGTCGACCGGCGCCTGTATCAGGACATGCACGGTTTGTGCATGTCTGTCGGTCGACTGGACGGTCGACCGACTGAAAGCAACTTTGCTCTCAGTTAGTTTGGGTCGACCGGGCGGTCGACCGCCTTAAGGAAACTGTGTTTCCTCAAAGGGGACGGTCGACCGGACGGTCGACCGGAGCCCAACGGCTCTTTGCCAGCAGGGCGACGGTCGACCGGACCGGTCGACCGCCAAGCCTGCTGCAGCCTAACGGCTCTTTCCTCTTTGGGCAAGTCTGAAAATCTGTTTTCTTTTTCTTCTTTATCAGAGTTTTAGAGAGTTGTTGGAGGCCTTTTGCAGGTCAAATTAGGTGTAAAGAAAAGAGTTTTAACCTATTCTCTCCTTATAAATAGAGGGCAATAGGTCTTTGTTATTCACTTAGAAAAATCCTTGTTTTTCATTGTTTTTCAAGAGAAAGAGAAAAATTGTTTGAAGCTTTCATTTCCAACTCTTTTAAAGTTTGTTTTTCAGTTGTGTTTGATTGCTAATATCACTCTACAACTGATGTTTTCTCACCACACTTCTTAGAGCCAAAAGTCCTTTACTCATACTATAGAGAAGTTGTCAAAAGAGTGAGAGTGTTGTAAAAGAGTTTGAGAAAGAGTTTTGTGATCTTGAGGAGATCACTATTGTTCTTGTGTTCCTTGTTCTTGTGGAGACAACTCCTAGGTGGAGTTCTTTGTAAGTTGTGAAGCTAAGGGCTTGGGGTCTTCGGTAGACCAAACTTGTAAGGCATCCTCGGTGGATAGTGGAACCCTTCACGGAGATGAAGGCGGGGACTAGAGCGGTGGCTCGAACCTCGAAACAAATTATTTGTGTTTGCGATTGCCTTGCGTCATCTTGCTTTACATTTCTCTTGCTTTATATTGTCTTCAATTATTTGCTTGAGAACTAACCCTTTTCTTTGTGCAATCTTCTCTTGTTTGTTTTACTTGTGTTGTTGATTGTGTGTATTTCATCATAGCATTTCATTCTTTACTTGTTCGATCATATCTCATACAACACGGTTGCATTGCGCACCTCTAACCCGTATTCAAGGGGAATTGGGAGGAAGGAGTTCAGAACCTCTCACGGGGTATTCGGCTCTTAGTCGTGTTTTGAGAGATCGTTGCATCACTCATTCAATTAAGTTTAAAAAGATCATTAGATTAGCAATTACACCTATTCACCCCCCCTCTAGGTGTATTTCAAATCCTTATATTCTTCTTTTAGTTCAAAATTCTTCTTTTTCAAAAGATCATGTTTTTTCAAAAAAATTTCAAACTTTGTAGCAAGTTCCATATTTAAGGTTTGTACTTCTAAACACCCATAGCAATAGGAACTAGTGCTAGCATCTAGTTGAGTTTCTGATTATACCTCAAGGGAGTCATTCCCTTGGACCATGAGGCAACGCTCGTCGGACTTGTCTCTCCTAGATCTCCTCATCTTATCGATGATCTTTGGTAGCTCGGGAGAAGTTAAAATGCTCCATACTGCAAAAGCCGAATCATAGTGAGCAAACACATGTAATAAATCTTTATCAAGAGATGCTCTAAGTGCTTTAAGGGCTAATGCATTGGCCTTTTTATGTTTGCTATCATTGGGGTAGGATTCCTTGGTAATGACTTGATAAACTTTATATCCTAATGCTTTTAAATGACAACTCATCTTGGCCTTCCAAATATCAAGTCTATAAATATCAAACATAGGAGGACTATCCATGAGTGCAAACTATATGTGTGCAAGTGCAAATGCAAATGATAGATTAGCAAACCAGGATCTCACTCCTAGGTGGTTAAACCTAATATCAGGAGCGTAGGCTCTGATATTAATTGAAATCACCTAGAGGGGGGGTGAATAGGTGATAATGCTAATCTAATGAACTAAATGCGGAATTTAAAAACTAATTACAACAACACTTAATACAACCAACGAGTGTAGCCGAATTCCCGGTGAAGGGCTCTGGACTAACTCCTCTTGATTCCTCTGAATAAGAGTTGAGGCGCTATGTAAAGCTCTCGTGGTTAAGTATAAGTGAGGCACACAAACACACAAGCATGTATATGATATAGCAATATGAATCAATGCACAAAGTAAAGAGAAAGAAAGTAAGAGTCAATGGATCAAGCTCAAACAACAAGATTTGTTTCGAGGTTCGAGCACCCAACTCTACATCCCCGCCTTCACCTAGAAGGATTTCGAATCCACTAGCTTGTCCACACAGGACTCCCACACAGGGAACCTCCACCGAGGATTTGGGGCAATACAATAACCAGGAGTACCAACTCCTCTCTTTACAACCACAACCTCTCACTAGAGGCTAAGCACCAAGCCAACAAAACTATCACCTCACAACTTGAGGGATAAGTACAAAGCTAAACAAAGATCACCTCACAACTTGAGGGATACAACCCAATTGCACAACCTCCTCAACACTATGAGGGAAAGGCACAAAGCCAAGCAATAATTAGGGTTTACAACTTGGTGATCAAAAGATCACAAACCAATCTCTTTTTCTCACAAACACAAAGATCCTATAGATAGGATAGAATGAAGCTCAAGTGTGTGAAAAACTAAAGGAATGGAATACAAATACTCAAAGAAAATCCTTGTGAAAAACTGAAATCAAGATAAAGAAGTTGAATCAAAAACTCTTTTCCCAAAAACACTTTTCTTTGATTTTCCAAACCCTAGAAAAACACCAAATAGATTGTAAAGATTTGAGCCCAAAAACTTCTTTTTGATTGCTGTAAAAACACTGGTAAGATCAGAAATTTTTCTCTCTAAACACTTGTTGAAAACTATTAAGATAAAACCCAATTTATAGCTTCTTCAAAGAACTAGCCGTTGCAGCCAAATATGGTCAGATTTGACCATCCGGTCGACCGCCCGGTCGACCAGCCAACGGTCTAAATTGATCGTTAGCGACTGCCGGTCGACCGCCCGGTCGACCGTGCCCAGAACCAGAGAGCAACGGCTCTCTGGCCGGTCGACCGGAGCAACCCGAGAGTGGGCTGTTTTCAGTCGGTCGACCGCTTGGTCGACCGGCTCAATGGGCTAGCTGCGTGCACGTATCTGTGCACGTCCGGTCGACCGCTGCAGTCGACCGGCTACTGGTCCGGTCGACCGTGCGGTCGACCGCCAGAGCCTGGCAGTTCAGTTTTAGGGATTGAAAACTTAGGTTTTTATTATCCAATTAAATCCCATTAAATCTCCAAAATCCACAAAAATAGTTTTAGTATAATGCATTGATATACAAACATGTGTGAAAAATTTCAACACAAATTTCAAACATTTTGAACCATTTTTATGTTATGAAAATATTGCCGAAAACCAAAAACTGTATTTTTCCAAACTTAGATTTTTGAATTGAAAATTCGTGTTGTCCAAAACTCATTCAAATACAAAACATGATATTTAAACAACTTTAAGCATGTTGTATATGGACATACTCCAATATTCACAAAAGATATATATATATCATTGTTTTTGTCATATAAATCCAAAAATATGTTTTGTTTAAAACACAAAACCTAAATACATGAATAGATATGTCAAAGTAAGTTTATTTAAGAAATGAAGCATACATGTATATAGAATGAATCTAATATACATAAAACCAAGTAAACTTGTTTTGATATAATATCTATTCATGAAAATCAAGATCGGTTAAACCAAAACGGAAAAACCGAAAACCAATATCCAAAACATACAAACGTGTGTGTGTTGTGAACTTGAGCATATCACACTATCTAATCTTTACAAAATGGATCTAAACACAACTAAACTAAAGGTACCGAAGTCTTCTTGATGAACTCCGTCTTCAAGCCGACTCGATCCAAACCGTGATTCACTGAGCTTGACTCCAATGAGTGCTATATATGATCTTGTCGCTCGGGCTCTTGAATCACCATGTGAATAGCTCCAAAACACCTTTGTTGAAGCTAGTCACCTACTGACATCTTGATTAGAGATCTGAAACTAAAATCACAAGATTATTAGTACACATAACTACATGAGTTAATCATCATCAAAACTAGAGTGGAAGGCCTCTGGGCCAACAAGCTTGTTAGTGGTTAGATGTTAGAATGTTAGAATCCATCACTATAAGCAATCAATTGCTCTTGTAAGAGCAAGGCCTAGTAAAGACTATTAGATTCATGTGGATTATCAAGTAAGAGGTTAGAGGTTTGTGGTTAGAAGTTAGCAACCATGAGAAGAAAATTAGCTATGCATTATGTCAAAGATAGAAAAAATTACAATAGATGAGAAAAGAGCCACCTTTACAAATATTGTCACTCTCTAGTACAAGATCTCTCCTTCTCTCCTCTGAATCTATCTCCGCCCTACTAGAAGATCTAAAAAGAAAGAATGAAATACAAAAGAAAAGAGAAGAAAATCCTACTCTACAACTAAAAGAGAGAAATCTTACTACTGCTCTCAGCAACCCCTTCTCTGGTCTAAAATTACAATATTTAATGGCTTAAGATGACTCTGGAAGGCGAGATGAGATTACACGCCGAAGATTGATGCGTGGGCCCACCAAAATGCCGCATTTTCATAGCATTCCGCAGCAAAGCCAGGGATTTAGGTCCCCGGTTTTGGTCTGTTGCTTCGTCTTGCTTCTGGGACTTTCTAAATGTATTCTGTTTTGGGTTGTTTGGACGTGTATTTCTCCAAATGCTTCTTCAAATACGAGAATCCAATTTAGTCTTCTAGAAGCTCTCTTGCATGGTATTCAATTTTGATTTAACTACCCGAAAATAGGTTTAATTTGTCTCTTATTATTCTTTTGCCCCTCTAATCTTGATTATTTATAAAAAAGACCAAAACACCAGTGAGAAGCATTATTTTATTCATAAATCAATAGAAAATGTGATGAAATGATGCAGAATTATAGACTAATCACACCCCAACTCTTATCATTTACTCGTCCTGAGCAAAACAAGAAAAGAAAAAATTAAACCAAGAAAGTTACTACACAATTTCGCAGGTGACGCAATTGCACTGAGCGTGTGCAACAAGCCGTTAAACTTCTAAGTTTCCCCTAGAGGAGGAGCTTTGTCTCGTGAGGGTTCTCAACGGATTAGAGCAATAAAATTCATGAAGAAAGAAAACTAAAATTAGTGTTTTCAAAACGCAGTTCAATCGATAGAAAAATTTTTGAAATATTTTTGCCAAAATTTAAGCGATCTAAGGTTATAAGTTTACCAAAAATTATTTTTCCTTAAACTTAGTCTAAAAGCAAGATATAGTCGTTAATTAAGGTACGAATTCAAAATTAGATTGAATATTTTATCCTTCGTAAAACCTAGATAATATGCACTTTTTGATAGTGAAGATTTTTTGGATTTCAACTCTAACCATTAAGCCATTTATTTATATATATTTCTTTTTTTACCTCCCATAGTTTTTTAGGCTTTCTAGTTTACCTGAGTAGTGAGCTTTAAGCCAGTGACTCTCAAATCAGATGATCTTAGGGCACCAGATGAGAAAACATCTCTCGGGCTTAAGGACTCGAGTAAATAAGGCCACAAAACTTTAATAAGTGATTTTTTATTCATATATATCATATATTTGTTTAATTTTTTAATTTTTGCTTTATGACATTCTAGGTCTTTGTTTCCATCTAGAAAATATGTAAGTGTGAAGTGCATACCATCTAAGGCAAAAAATTTAAGATAAAATTATTTCTCCAATCTCTCTTGCTTACCTATAATCTTAAACAAGATCCATTATTTTGACTAGGTTTAATATGTCATAATTGAGATGTTCTTAGTTTCTAAGATCATCTTAATTTTCTTAAAAATAGATTAAAACTTTGTCCCTTGTTTAAAAAATTTTAAAGAAAGGGAAAATTCCTATACAAAAAGAAAAAATTCTAAGAATATCCTAAAAGAAGTGAAAAAAACAAAATCTAAAAACTTTACATTAGTAGACCCTCCCCCACACTTATTTCATGCATTGTCCTTAATGCATCGTGAATTTATGTATGTATGGAACCAATAGAAAAGGAAGAAAAAATCACCTCAAGGTGGTAGTTCAAGTGGAAGTCTGATTGGTCCACGAAATATGACCCAATTCAAAGATTGTAGAGTCTGGAGGAGCCCACCAAAGACCTCTCTAATATAACCAACTGTAATGATGTGTATATGAATGATTTTTATTATGAATTTTATCCCATATAATTTTTAAATTTTCAAAATAATTTCAGAGTTATTATTATCAACACCTTTGTCCCAAAATGGAGTGTGAAAAGATGGAACGATTGGTTCGGGCTCAGGAAATACAAGAACTAATATTGACTCAGAAAAGTGACTGAAGTTAAGTAAAGGTTCAAGAATTGAAATTTATTCAAGAAGTGGGTCCAAAACAAAAAGTTAAAACTTTAGTTCACTTTCATTTTCCCATAACGGAATGTGACTTTTAAAACTGGTGATTCAAGTTCAATAATGATAGGTGTGAGAATCAAAACTGACTCTAAAATGTTGAAAAATTTGAATAACAAAACAGGAGTGAATATTGATTCAAGAATTTGAACTGGATCATAAATTTAGGAATCTTGGTCACATTCTTGATTGAGTTCAATTTCATAAATATGAGAACTTACTAATTTGTAAATGAATTTTTTGAAAATTATGTATTGGTAAAATGGATAACTTGCCAAAATATCAATATTGTTCTTAAATGTTTGATTCTGGTCAAGTTCAAAAGAGTGTGCTAAATTTGAATCTTGATTTTCAAAACAACATGATTCTTGGCTAGATCGATAGAGTTAGAGATACCTGGATTGTTCAAGCGCTTGTAAGAGAGAGAGTTTCTTCGTTCCTATAAATATTGACCAATTGACTTAGTTGTGCTTAACCTATGGATTGACTGGGTAGAAGATTTTTGAAATTGTTGTACGAATTTATGCAAGATTTATATTCTCTTTTCTAACTTAGATTTTTCTTTAAATAGCTTCTCTAGAAAGGGAGTGTATAAAGCTTCGTTTTGAAAAATTTTTGAAGATTGTGAGTCCAACAAGTTTTGAGATTATCACTCAAACTCATTTAAGAGTTCTATACTCATTTTTGGGACCAAAGGTTTTTCATTTTGAATAGGTGGGACTGAGTATGAATCATAACATTATTGTAGAATTGGGAAATCCAATATTTTCTGAAATTGTCGCTCAGTCTCCTGATTGAATCTTAATTTTGCGTTATTATCATCACTTTTGCACATTTATCCTTGATTATTCTTTATTTAACATTGCTATTTAACCCTCTTTCTGATTATAATGTGTAGTTACTTAAATGGAAAGATAAGGATACAAGAAGCTTCATTTTATCTCTAATCCTATCTAATTTTAGATTTCAACTTAAATCAATTTGAAATCAAGAGGAGGAAAGGATATATCATCTTCAAAATTTAAATTCAATATCAGAAGACATATTTTTAGAAGATAGATGAGGTAAAGCTAATTCTAATGGAGATAAGGAGGATAATTCAAATTAAATGGAGTTCAAAATCAATTCTGACTCAGATTCAGACTGTACACCTCTTAGTATTCACATCATAACTTTCGCTATAGATATTCAAAACTGATGATACAAGATGCTACAAAAAGAGGACGTAAAGGGCTACAATTCATACGTTAACCATTGTTTCTAATTCAGCAATCAATATGCTAACTTGCTGCAGGATTGAATTCCTGTATTGAATTAGAATTGAGTTAAACGTTCTAATTTGTATACTATTGAAATTTGCTTTGAGGCCTATTTAAAGAGTAGAAATCTCTTATAATCAAGCATCTCCGTCTATCAAAAGCTCAAGGTTAGGGTTTTCTTTAGATTATTTTCTTTCTAAATTTTCATTGTATTTTCTATTTTTTTACGTTGAAGAAGACTTGTAAGAAGGAGAAGCCATTGTAATTCGAGATGACAGATCAATACAAGGTGCTTTTGTTCTTTTCATATTTCTTTTATTATTTACTTGTATTTTGTTCTTTATTTTGCTTTCTTTATTTTTTCTTTCTTTTGCTTGCCATGTTTACCATGAGTAGTTAGATCTTTTCTCATACATTGCTAAAACATCACCACTATTACATTTAGTATCTAGTAGATAATCAGATTAAATCGTATGTATGCCTACTCCAATCCTTATTCTTGAAGACACATTACGATAAGCAACTAGGTCAAATATTTTTTAATACTTCTTAACTATTTTTGTTGATCTATATTTAATGAAGATCTTGATATTTTAATGTTAAACATTAATTAATGTTATTTCAAATAGGATTAAGATTTGCTAAGTATTTTTTAATGACTTTTTGTTACTTTATGCTTGATAGACAACTATTATATTGTAACATTAAAACTTAAATGGTTATTTAAAATTATAACCTAGTTTCTATCCCATGTATCTTGCTTAATTTTTTAGTAGATTATCATGCTTAGGGTTTGAAGTAAAGTCATTATTTATTAGGCATTAACATGTATGACGGTTGATTATTAGTACGTTGTGAACCTTTTTTTTAGATTAATTCTTTATCCATAATCCATCTTTTCTTTTCCAAGTTCTTTAAACAGAGAAGATAATAAGAATACAATAGTACCGAAAAGCTTGCACCGCATTCCTCCCTACGGATCGACCCTTTTAGCTCTTGCTATAGAGGATTAATTGTGAAAAAAATAGAGAAATCTCTTAACCTTAACTTTTACTTTTTACTTTCTTTTTCTCTATCAATCACCTCCTGCATGGCTTCTATACTCTTTTCTAACTCAGAGTATTTTTCTATGGGTTGTTGTAAAGGAATATATGAAGCATGATGTGGCAAAGTTAGTGAGTTAAGCCTGTTTTGTTGGGACTCAACTGTTGGCCCAAAGGCCCATCATTCTAGTTTTGATGATGATCAACTCATGTAGTTATAGTACTAATGATCTTGTGTTTAATTAGTCTCAGATTTATGATCAAGATCTTAGTTGGTGTTTAGCTTCAACAAAGGATTTAAAGTCAAGTTTTGGAGCTAGCATAGTTTGATTCAAGAGCCTATGCATCAAGACCACATCAAGTACTCAAGATGAGTCTAGCTCTTTGGATCAAGTTTGGACCAAGTCAAGAAGGAGAAGAAGACTTCAAGTGAAGACTTCAAGAGAAGACTTGTGTCTAGGTTTGTTTTGTTAAGATTTTATTTTTAGATAAAATGTAAAGGATAGAATAGTTGGTGGACTACTCAAGTATACCATATACACTCACACACAAGATTTAGATGTGTTTTCATAAAAGAATTTTCATTTTGGAAAAAACTTTTCATTTTGAAAAAAAATACCGGTTTGGTTTTTGGAGTTTTGAGTATATATGTTTTAACCAAAACCAGTTTAGTGTTTTATTGTCAAAAACTTAGATATTTCATCATGTATGTGTAGTGGATCATATCCATACACTCTATGCTTTAAAAGTGTTTAAAATATCTTGTTTTTGTATTTGGAGAAGTTTTGAAAAAATCTATTTTGGAAAAATACAGATTTTGTTTTATGCCAAAATTTGTAAGTTACAAAAATAGTTCAAAATGTTTGTAACATGTCTTGATTTTACTCAAACATATTTGTATATCAAAGTATTTTACTGAACCTTTTTTTGTAGAATTTTAGACATTTTATGGGATTTTATCAAAGTCAAAATACCAAGTTTTTAATCCTTAAAATGTTCTGGTCTGGCTTCTGCCGGTCGACCGGGTCGGTCGACCGAGCTAGGAGTCAGTCGACCGAGTCGGTCGACCGATGTGCACAAACGTGCACGCCAGGTTTGGTTGGAGGGCCGGTCGACCGATCCGGTCGACCGCCAGAGAGCTTCTGCTCTCTGGAAAGCCCCGGTCGACCGGGTCGGTCGACCGGCAGAGAGCTCTGCTCTCTGTTCCAGGCCACGGTTGACCGGGCCGGTCGACCGAGGCTCCAACGGTCGGATTTCTGACCGTTGGCGGTCGACAGGGCCGTCGACCGGCAGCCGTCCAGGCTGCAGTTTTGCCCCAACGGCTAGATTTTTCTAGCCTATAAAAGGGGGCTCTTATGGACTGTTTTAAACAAGATTTTAAGTGGGTTTTTGCTCCAGTTTTTCCTACTCTTTTAAGAGGTTTTCACCACTTATTTTGGAGCCAAATACTTCCATTCAAAAGGAGAGTTTATCAAGAGTTTTTCAAAAGTGATTTTCTTGAGTTTTTCACCACCACATTCAATCCAAGTTTTCTCACAAACACTTGAGCTATCCATTGCTATATCTACCTATAGGAGAGTTGTTGTGAGATTATTTTTAGGTGATCAAAGTGTTGTGATCACCAAAGACTTCATCTTTTCTTTGAGGAGGCGGACTTGTGTGTTCGCGATTGTTTCGAGTTCTAGTGAGAGCTTTTTGTAGAGATGCGTCCTCGGCGAGCTAGTGGGCTTGCGGTGTGTTTGTTCTTGCGGGAACAAGTGAAGGGACTAGAGAGTTCAAAGAGTTCAAGTGTGAACTCGCCTTATAGGTGTTACGGCACCGAGTGATCCAGTGGGATCGGTTTATAGTGGAAATCCGTCAAGTGTTGAAGGCGGGGACGTAGAGCAAGTGTGCTCGACCTCGAAACAAATACCCCGTGTTGCGATTGCTCTCTCTATCTCTTACTTGTTTATATCTTGCATGTTTATATTGCTTTCATCTTTATTTGCTAGATATATATTTGTGCTCATATTGTTAAATGCTTGGGGATTGTTTGCTAACACTTGTATTCAACCAAGAGAGCTAACGCGGCACCTCAACTCTTATTTAGAGGAATCTTGAAGAGTTAGTCCAGAGCCTTTCAAGGGGAATCTGGCTACACTCTTGTGTTATACTTGGTGTTTAGCTTAAGAAGCTTTAGTTTGCATTAATAGTTTTAATTTCACATAATTGACCATTAGATTAGCTAGTCACCTATTCACCCCCCCTCTAGGTGATTACAATTGGTATCAAAGTCACGTGCTCTTGATTTGGGTCTAACAACCTAGAGTTAAAGATCCTCATTTATAGCTAATCACAATATTTGTTTACACACACATGGATTTCATATCACCACCCACTTTTGACATTCTTAACATCCAAACTTGGAAGGTTAAGATGTCTTTGTACCTCAAAACCCTAGGCATTCATGTTTATTTTGCCACTATTAAAGATTCTTATTGTTTAAATGGCAAAAATATTGAGCCTAATGCAAAGGCCATTCATGCTTTGAAGAGTACCCTAAATGATGAATATTTATTTAGGGTTTCTAACATTGATTCGGCTTTTGTAGTATGAAACTCTTTGATCTCCCTTGGCGAAAAAGAACAATATTATGCGGGGAGCGACTCGGATGTTAGAAGTGAAGCTTCCAATGTATGCTACATGGTCTAAGAGGATAACCCCCTTGAGGTAACTACCGAATCCGAGCTAGAAAAGGATATTGATATGTCCTATAATGAACTTGAATCTTTTTGTCAACAACTCCTAGAAAAGTATGAAATGCTTAAAAAGGATAATAAGAAAATGAAAAATAAATTTGATTGTTTGTTAAAAGAAAAAGATTCTTTTCAAACTAAATTTGAAAATATTTCAAAAGAAAATGAAAGTTTGAAAAATGAAAATATTTTCTTGCTTTCTAAATTGAATGATTTGTGTGAAGGAAACACTACTTTAAAAAATAAAATTATTTTGGTGGAAAAACAAAAGAAATTGCTTTGCATGAAAACACTTCTTTGAAAAGAAAAATGGTTGAAAAAGAAAATGTTTCTAAAAAGAATAAGAAAAATGATTCTCATTCTCATCATGTTTTTCATGCCTCTATTGATAAAAATGAAGTTAAATTTTGAAAAATAAAATAGATTATTTGAGCTCAACTTTGAGCAAATGTGCATTCAACCACAAAAGATTGGAATCTTTGTTTTAAAAAAAACAAGTTTCCCATGTTCATGCACATCACCCACAACATGCTTATGCACATTTTACACGCCATGATCATACTCATACACATGTGCATAGTAGAGTGTACAAGTGTACCCATTGCGGCTGCAAAGACCATTTAGCAAAATTTGTTATGATAGAATAAATTCTTTAAATTTTGCTAACAAGAATGTTTGGGTTCTTTACAATGCTAACCCTCGTAGACCCAAAAGAAAAAGGGTATCAAAATTCCCACCTTTTGTATTTGATGTAGGTGCGGGCTCTCACAAAACATGAGAGAGTTGGTGCCTTGATGGTGGATGCACATGGACTTGATGGACATACATTTGATGCACCGCTATCAAGGAAGTTTGGTGGGACGACCACCATATTTTGGGGATTTGGAGTATAGTTCTTATAGTTTGGTAACTATCTCTAAACTCCTTTTGTTTACATGCTTTTGTAATTGATGATTTTTTAGCATGTTTTAGTGTTTGTTAAAAATATTCATGT
Organism: Agave tequilana; assembly: GCA_038442645.1. Lineage (NCBI taxonomy): Eukaryota > Viridiplantae > Streptophyta > Magnoliopsida > Asparagales > Asparagaceae > Agave > Agave tequilana. Next base: position 114,255 of record JAVJIF010007446.1, on the reverse strand, counting down.
TTTGTTTTGTGCTTCATGTGGTAAACACTTGTTTAAATGTACTCTTTATTAAAACTTGGATATATACTTGTACAAGTAGTGAGCAACATTTGATTTATATATGTTTGCACTTTATTGCTCATTTGTAATTACTATATGCACACGTATAGCCTAGTTTTGATGATTTCCTCATTTACACTTGTTTTGCCTATTTATATGTTTTATTTCATGTATATGTAATTTTTATTTTAAATCTAATAAATATACATGTATACCCCTTGAGTCATTTGCCTTCATGCAATTTATATTATGAACTCTTTTTATGTTTGGGATATGTATGCATATTATTAGTTTTGGATAAAACATACATATACCTAGAAGTTTGTTTTTAGATGAAAAATGAATTTTTATAATTTTTATCTTTATATGAAAAATGAATTTTCATGTTTTTCACATGATTGATGCTTTTGAGCCTTATTGCTTAAGTTCATGAAAATGCTAATTACATGATTTTTGTGCACTCACACTTTATTTGTTTATTCATGACTTTGTTTCATGATTATTTTTGAGCCTTATAGATTTCGAGTGTCAATCTTTATGTATATAGTGTGCTTCATGATGCACTTATGATTTGGTTTCATGTTTTGAAGGATCTTTAACTAGTTTTTCAAAAATTACATTTAACTAGTTATCTATTCTTCATTTGGTAGTGGTTTTTAAAATAAAATATTTTCAAACTCTAGTTTTTGAAAACCCCTACCAACCCTTTAATGGGCGGACAGATGGGCGACCATGCCTTGTATGTCTTATTGAAAATCTTTTATCTTGTGCATGAAAAGGGTGGTTATTATGAGTTATATACTTGTTTCACATCATATTTTCAATTGGTATCTCAATTGATATTTTTTTGTATATATTCATATTTTGTTTTCTATATATGTATGCTTCATTTCAAATAATATCAATTTTCGTTGGTATTTTTCTTTTCATACATATATATGATTTGTTTGTACTTGAGTTACAAGATAATTACATATTTAAAGCATAAAGTATGTTTATGCTAAGCTTAATTCAAATCTTGATTTTCAATGGGTATCTCAATTGGTATTTTTGATAAGCTTATGCATTATTTTCAATTGATTTTTTTTTTAATATCATAATGTACTATAAACTTCAATTGGTATCTATTTAATTCAATTTGTATCCATATATTTCATTGGTATTAATATGTTTCAATTTCCAATTGGGTTTAAGTTTCATTTGGTATCAATATGTTTTACCTATTTGGTATAAAAATTTATCATGTATTTCCATTGGTATCAAAATTTATTGTAAATTACAATAAATTTAAATTGGTATCAAAATATTTTCTTTCATTGGTATCAAAATACAAAATGTTTTGATTTCAATGTTTCAATTTCCTTGGTATCACAAATTTCCTATTTCATATGGTATTTATATCTTGTGATATCTTTATTTGTTGATTTAAGAAAAATTCAAAATTTGTATTTTTAGTTACAATTGGATTCTTAAAAATGTTTTGATATGTTTTATTTGCAATTGATATCATAAAATTATGTTCATTTACAAATGTATCTCAAAATGTGTTTTATTACCTTGAGTAAATTTTAAAATTTGTTTTAAGTAATTATCAAAAATTTGTCTTAAAAATGTTTTGATATGTATTGCCTATATGCAAGGGGAGCTTAATATCTCTTCTACATATAGATTCATGTTGAGTGTATCTTATATTGAGGAGCTTGACAACTCTTCTTTATGCGATACACGTGTATAGGGGGAGCTTCACATCTCCTCTTATGCATTACATATTATGCGTTATGTGAGTTAGGGCTTGTCATTCCTTCTTCATGTAATGCATATATGTAGGGAAGTTAACTTAGCGTCTTCCTCTTCATGAATGTATATCGCATATATCTCTTTATTGGTTGATTTGATTTCACCCCTTTGTTGATTTTTTTTTATTTCTAACAAAAGGGGAAGAACATTGTTTTGTGTTTACTTTAACCCCTTTGTTGATGATTGACAAAAACGGGGAGATGTATTTTAGTATTATATGCATGTTTTTTCCTTGCTTTATACATAAAGGGGGAGAAAGAATTTTGTTTAAGCATATTGTTTTGTTTTGCAAAAAGGGAGAGAAGAATTTGATGAGTTTTATGCTTGATTGGCATGTTTATCTCCTTATGTTTGCATTCATGTTTGTTTAGTTCTATGTACTTCATTACCATATCTTATTGTTTATTTGTTATGCATGAGTTAAGGGGAGCTTCTTTGAAGCTTTACTTTAATCCATGCATATATAACTCCATGAGTTTTGTCATCATCAAAAAGGGGGAGATTGTTGGCCCAAAGGCCCATCACTCTAGTTTTGATGATGATCAACTCATGTAGTTATAGTACTAATGATCTTGTATTTAATTAGTCTCAGATTTATGAACAAGATCTTAGTTGGTGTTTAGCTTCAACAAAGGATTTAAAGTCAAGTTTTGGAGCTAGCACGGTTTGATTCAAGAGCCTATGCATCAAGACCACATCAAGTACTCAAGAGGAGTCTAGCTCTTTGGATCAAGTTTGGACCAAGTCAAGAAGCAGAAGAAGACTTCAAGTGAAGACTTCAAGAGAAGACTTGTGTCTAGATTTGTTTTGTTAAGATTTTATTATTAGATAAAATGTAAAGGATAGAATAGTTGGTGGGTTGCTCAAGTATACCATATACACTCACACACAAGATTTAGATGTGTTTTAAAAAAAAATTTATTTTGAAAAAGACTTTTCCTTTTGAAAAAAATACCGGTTTGATTTTTGGAGTTTCGAGTATATATGTTTTAACCAAAACCAGTTTAGTGTTTTATTGTCAAAAACATACATATTTCATCATGTATGTGTAGTGGATAATATACACACACTCTATGCTTTAAAAGTATTTAAAATATCTTGTTTTTGTATTTGGAGAAGTTTTGAAAAAAATCTATTTTGGAAAAATACAGATTTTGTTTTATGCCAAAATTTCTAAGTTACAAAAATAGTTCAAAATGTTTGTAACATGTCTTGATTTTACTCAAACATATTTGTATATCAAAGTATTTTACTGAACCTATTTTTGTAGAATTTTAGAGATTTTATGGGATTTTATCAAAGTCAAAGTACCAAGTTTTTAATCCCTAAAATGTTCTGGTCTGGCTTCTGCCGGTCGACCGGGTCGGTAGACCGAGCTAGGAGTCGGTCGACTGATGTACACAAACGTGCATGCCAGGTTTGGTTGGAGGGCCGGTCGACCGATCCGGTCGACCGCCAGAGAGTTTCTGCTCTCTGGAAAGCCCTGGTCGACCGGGTCGGTCGACCGGCAGAGAGCTCTGCTCTCTGTTCCAGGCCACGGTCGACCGGGCCGGTCGACCAAGGCTCCAACGGTCGGATTTCTAACTGTTGGCGGTCGACCGGGCCGGTCGACCGACAGCAAATCCGACCGTTGGAGCCTTGGTCGACCGGGCCGGTCGACCGACAGCCGTCCAGGTTGCAGTTTTGCCCCAACGGCTAGATTTTCCTAGCCTATAAAAGGGGGCTCTTATGGACGGTTTTAAACAAGATTTTAAGTGGATTTTTGCACCAGTTTTTCCTACTCTTTTAAGAGGTTTTCTCCACTTGTTTTAAAGCCAAATACTTCCATTTAAAAGGAGAGTTTATCAAGAGTTTTTCAAAAGTGATTTTCTTGAGTTTTTCACCACCACATTCAATCCAAGTTTTCTCACAAACACTTGAGCTATCCATTGCTATATCTACCTATAGGAGAGTTGTTGTGAAATTATTTTTAGGTGATCAAAGTGTTGTGATCACCAAAGACTTCATCTTTCCTTTGAAGAGGTGGACTTGTGTGTTCGCGATTGTTTCGAGTTCTAATGAGAGCTTTTTGTAGAGATGCGGCCTCGGCGAGCTAGTGGGCTTGCGGTGTGTTTGTTCTTGCGGGAACAAGTGAAGGGACTAGAGAGTCCAAGGAGTTCAAGTGTGAACTCGCCTTATAGGTGTTGCGGCACCGAGTGATCCGGTGGGATCGGTTTATAGTGAAAATCCTTCAAATGTTGAAGGCGGGGACGAAGAGCAAGTGTGCTCGAACCTCGAAACAAATATCCCGTATTTGTGATTGCTCTCTGTCTCTCTATCTCTTACTTGTTTATATCTTGCATTCTTATATTGCTTTCATCTTTATTTGCTAGATATATATTTGTGCTCATATTGTTATATGCTTGGGGATTGTTTGCTAACACTTGTAATCAACCAAGAGAGCCAACGCGGCACCTCAACTCTTATTTAGAGGAATCTTGAGGAGTTAGTACAGAGCCCTTCACGGAAATCCGGCTACACTCTTGTGTTATACTTAGTGTTTAGCTTAAGAAGCTTGGTTTGCATTAATAGTTTTAATTCCGCATAATTGATCATTAGATTAGCTAGTCACCTATTCACCCCCCTCTAGGTGATTACATCAACATGGCTTTACAACTTTCATACTCTTTTCTAACTCGGATTTTTTTCAATGGGTTGTTCGAGAAAAGGAGTATAGGAAGCAAAATGGGGAATGAATATTGTGAACATTGTGAAAATTGTGGATAAGGTGCTTGAAAATTTGACTTGGGTAGTGAATCCCCGGCGACTCTGTGAAAAGTTGAAATTATTTTGAAAATATTGGTCATCAGATAAGCGGTATGGGTTATATTGAGTCGAATAAATCAAACCTAGATTATTTAGTTGGTTCATGTTTTTCAAAGCTGGGTTGAAGTTATTTGAATCAAATGAGGTCGGTGTGAAGTATGGATACATATTAGGAAATTATTGTTGAAATCCATTTAAAAAACAAACACAAACAAAAAAAGCAAACAAACAAACAAAATGAAAGAAAAAATCAAAATCAAACCTATATTCGAGTTAACCTAGACATAGACGACTGCTAACTGGTCGACTATTCAGGAGAGAGATATTATAGTATCGGACCACGAGTTAGTCAGCCAGGTAGGGATAAAATGCTGTGGGAGATATCCATGCGTAAGCAATGGGCCTTAATTATGTCAAACCATTGCATCTTCGAGGCATAACCTCTTAATCTCCAACCTTAAATACCGATTTGACAAGAGTCTGATACTAACAACTTCCTTCCAAAATCAATCTCAAATGAGTCTGAGATGTCTCTTGGGGCCAACGTCTATCATTTTTAATTTAGGCTCAGGTTGTGTGAGTGGGGAGGGTTTTTGTGCTAAGTAAGGGTAATGACTTCCCCACCTTATCTTGTGGTTTTGCCCTTCATTTCAATTTGTGTAAGTGTGCAATATAGACAAGAATAATACACAAAGCGAGAAATCACCCATATGTTTGTCCTATGCTATATGCAATGTCATGTGTACTCTTCAGTCCAGATCACAACAACAGAACAAAATACAAGATATTGGAATTAAATTGACACATGCCTATAATGCAAATGTCTAAACCATATTAAAAGCATCCAATTAACTATTTTGTTGTTTATTATTGCAGTGTGCATTCAATCAAAGTAGAAAACAGATAGCAGAATACATCATGACATGAAATTTTGAACAACCCTGCAAAGTTTTGAAATCAATGCCCAAAACTTGGTCGCATTTTCGGCATTGTTATGTAAGCAGGGCCCAGCTTTTGAGAGAACGAATATGCAAGCAAGTGTAAAGTTCTGCAATATTCAATTTCTGCAAAAAATAACCTGCACGCTAAAACAGAGAAGAAATGTTAACAAAAATGTGAAAACAAAACCATTCCCATCCCCGATAATGGCGCCATTTTTTTGATCGGGGTAAATCCAGCACTTGAAAACGTGTATTTTTAAATCAGTGAAAGTGTGTATATGCTATTGCTTCCTCGATTATTTCATTATAGCATGTTGGTTATATGGGTCAGATTCACAGGGATGGAAGACGATAGAAGCATTAACAATTTGATGTTCACGTGTTTTGTTAACAATTTTTCTTTATTAAAGAAAGAAAAAGAAAGAAAGCCATAAGTGATAGGCAGATAAGGTAATGAAAACATCGATGAGAAAACAAAGGAGAATGGTTGTGGAACAGTAAAGTAAAAAGAGAAAACAAAAATGAAATAGAAAGTTAAGTGATTTAGAAAATGGGTTTAAAAACAAAATAGAAGTGAAGATGAAACTTGTTATGCAGAAGATGAAAACAAAAGTGAACTAAAAGTGGGAAACAATGATAGAAAATAATAAAAAAGTTTTGGAATAATTTTAGAAACAAAAGAAAAAAAAGAAAGGATAAATCTCATGGTGCTTAACTTCTAATCAATCCACTAACCATACTAACCTCTTAGTTATCGTTGCCTCAAATGGATCCTTGGCCATCACTAGTCCTTGGCTTCAAGAGCATTACAAAGTATGACACATAAGATTATTTGTCCACATTCAAACGACAACAAGGTGCAATATACTATTAGATCATCAAAATCAAGTAAAGGTAAAGATGAAATAAAGAAGACATTGCGAGTTAGCTTGTTAGTGGTTATTATGTTAGAGTGTTAGAATCCATTATTATGAGCCATCAATGGTTTTTGTCAGAGTAAGGCCTAGTAGAGGCTATTAGATTCATGTGGGATATCAAGTAAGATGTTAGAGGTTAGTGGTTAGAAGTTAGTAACCATGTGAAGAAATTTAGCTATGCATTATGTAGAAGATAGAGAAAATTACAATAGATGAGAAAAGAGCCACCTTTACATAGATTGTCATTCTTAAGTACAAGATCTATCCTTCTCTACTCCGAATCTTTCTCAACCTTACTATAAGATCAAAAAAAAAGAAAAAATTCAAAAGAAAAGAGAAGAAAATCCTACTCTACAACCAGAAGAGTGAAATCCTAGCTACTGTAATCAGCAACCCCTTCTTTAGTCTAAAATTACAGTATAACTTTGGAATTCGAGATGAGGCCACCTGTTGAAGATTGACGCGTGGGCCCACCAAAATGCCTTGTTTTGGTGGTAATCCCATGGAAAAACTAGGGACTTAGGTCTCTGATTTTGGTCTGCTGCTTTGACTTTCTTCTGGGACCTTCTAGATGTATTCTGTTTTAGGTTATTTGGACGTGTATTTCTCCATATACGTCTTCAAATAAGGGAATCCAATGTAATCTTTTAGAAGCACCCTTGTATAATATCCAATGTTGATTTAATTACCTGAAAATGGGTATAATTAGGCTCTTATTACTTCTTTGCCCCTCTAATGTTGATTATCTACAAAAGAGGCTAAAACACGAGTGATAAGTGTAATTTTTCAGAAATTAGTAGGAAAATGCAATGTAATGATGCAGAATTATAATTAATCAACCTCCGAGCTTAGATCCAGGTTGGTGAGCTCCTCATGTACCGACTTGAGCTTCTTTGATCTCCTCCTATGCCTCTTTGTGTGAAAAGCATCGGAGTAAGATTCCATCATACGATCGGCAATACAATATGTAATATCCCTATTTTGAAATGCAATATTTAAATAAAATATACTGGTATTTTAATATGTACATGTACATTTATTTATTATTATTAATTATTATATGATTTACTATTACTAATTGTTATTAATTACTATTATCATAAATTATTATGATTTTTATTAAGAGGTAATGTTATTACAATTATTTTGTATCTTGCATGTATATAAGTGAGCCCACTCCTCTTCTCCTATTTCTAATTTTTTCTTTATTTTTCTTTGGCCCAAATCCAAGCCCAATCCTATTCATCTTTTCTATTCTTTTTCTTTTTCTTTTTCTATTCCCTAAACCTATGAATCAAAGCCCTAGCCTATATTTTCTTTTCTCCACTTCTATTCTCTTATCTCATTTAAATTCAACTTAGCCCAATAACTAAACCCAATAGCCAACCCATATCCAATAACCTCTATTCCCATTTCAAAACACCGAAATGGGTAATTTTAAATGATAAGAATGAATAAAAATAAATAAGTTTATTTTAGAAAAATAAATAATAAGATTTTCATGTATGCTTAATTTGCTTATGTCAAGATTCAAACTCATGTTCCCCTATACCAAACCCTAATATCTAAACCGTAATGCCACATTGGCATGTAATTATGAAGTTAATCTAATGTATTTAAACAAAATTAAAAAAATTCAAATTTCAAATTCCAATTAAAAGATCTCATGAGATCTTTGTTGATCTTTCCCTTAACAACCTGATTCTTCTGTTGAAGCCTACATGCAAAAAAATCCTAATCTAAAGATCTTACCATAATGTATTAACGTAATCCATCTCCATCTATCTCTTAAGAAAAAAAGGAAAGAAACAAAAAACTCAGATCCCAAATCCAAATTCCTTACAGGAAACCAACGTGATTGGGGAACGTGCTTGGAGCATGGAGACTGAGTTGCAGGCTACGGAATCAATCCAAGTAAGTAATTAATAACTAAAAATTTTTATACTGTTAATTCTTTTTATGAATTTTCATATAGAATCTCACCCAATTAATAACATGATTTTGTTAAGAAATTTTTGAGATATAATGTTTAAAAAAATCTCTTTTTTTTATGGAATTGTAATCTAAACCATGATCTAGATAAAACTAGATAGTATGAATTAATAGTTTTTAAAATACCATGTCTAATTTTCCCTTTACATGAAACTTTAATCTCATCCAAAGTTTAGATAAAATAATTTATTTGAATTGAGATTTATTGAGATCACATGCAAACCCCCATGATCTAGATAAAATAATCTATATGAATTAAGATTTATTGAGATAACATCCCCATGATCTAGGTAAAATATATGGTTTGAATTACAATTTTATTTAAATTGAAATACCATGTTGGATTTTTTCCCCCTTCCATGAACCTATTTTGTTTATCAAGGACCTCACCATTAATTTAAATAATATATATAGAGTAATATATTAATACACTAATTAAATTATAGAAATTTTAAACAAATCTTTGGAATTTATAAAAAAAGAGAATATTTTCAACTAAAAATCTAATTAAATTACACATAGGAACACACTAATATACGTTTCGATATATGTATTTAAAAAAAAAAATCAACAAGAATTGTAAAAAGAAAAAAAGATTCCTGAAGCCCAAATGCAGAAGGCCTATAACTAGTCCAGCCCAATTATTATGGTTCTAACTTGTCTGAACCCAACCCGAATATAAAACAGACCCGTAACTTGTTGAAAAACAATTTAATTGACTAGATAAAAATTTCAAACAAATTAAATAAAAATAGGAATAAAATAGATAAGTCGTAGAATCTATTGAAAAATTTGGGATTATTTACAGCTTATATTGGACTGAACCACTCCATTCTATGTTGAAACTCGCTATTTCAACATTAAGACCCGTAAAGGAATTTTCATGTTTTTAACCATTTAAACTCAACAAAAATTAGGAAATAAAATCTAAATAATCCTATAAACTCAATTCATCATTATACAACCTTGTTTTAAGATCTAGACAATCCGTATTTAATTTAAAACACTAAATAATATCAAATAGCATATGTTATGTAATATTCACTAAAATTTTAATTCGAATGCACTTAATGTAGATTTCTTCAAATTGGTATTTGGACGCGTGATAAGCCCAGGTGAGTGTTCTTTGTTTATTTATTGAGTATTTCGGTATTATTTCACGTGAGTGCTTTAACTTATTCCAATAACGTTATTTTATGTTTATATAGTGTTCAAGTTTAATTACTGTTTATGCATGTCAATTATTGTCCATGTTCACATATTAAATACATAATGAATAAACCCCAGATGATTATATTATTGATTCTGAATAAATATCATGATACCACTTAATTAACTTGACTGATTATATATGATACCTACCTGATAAACATACTGTTCATGTTACTAAAAGTTACTGAGAAAAATTGTTAGACTACAACACTTGGAACAACTTTATTCATCATATACACGGTTACTGTTATAATTCACTGTTCTTATTACTATTCACTGTGTATACGATTACTATTATTGTTACTGTACTGCTACTGTCGCCGTCACCACATCATCCCAGTATTCTAATAACATGGAGATTGATTGCTTTAACTGAAATAAATAGTAATATAAATGGATAACATACACCGAGATTGGGGAAATTGATTGAAGAAACAACGTCTGTATTTTGGGTGAACGTCGGATACAGGTTATGCAGCCGATATACAGTTCCACTATAGGGTTCCGGGGGATGACTGACATCCCATCTGTTTACTGTTCCACAGTGTTACTGTGAGTACTGTTACCGTAACTGACTACCTGACTGTAGGGCCTGATTCAACGCCAGGCATCTGGGCCATGGTCCCAGGTATGTACGGGACCTACATAAAGCATTGACATTGTCTCTTCTTATCAGACCGTTAATGGCTCCACTAAGAGGTTAGCATGGTTAGTGGAGCCATTAGTAGTTAGTAGCCATGAGTTTTCTTTCATTTTTACTTTACTTTAGATATATACCAAAAATCACAAATACATTCTTTTCAATGTTTCTATCTTTGTTTTCACCGTACTCTTCTTTCCATTCTTTGTTTTCTTTTCTTTTATTCTTTGAAACATAGAAGAATCTTTAATATACACGTGAACATACCGTTAATCCTTCTAACACCTTCTATCACCTTCTGTCCTTGGGGATTCGACCCGTTTAGCCACTATACTATAACGGAAGTAATGAGAAAGCCATAGCACACACACTTTAACTCTTGATTTCAAAATGACGCTTTTTCTGTGCGATTTTCCCCGATCACTGTGTCTCTTCAATAATCTAAAGCTCCGTCTCAAACAAACCTAAAGAGTTGCATCTCAAACGAGCATAAAAAGGTTGTTTCAAACGAACTTAATGGGCCGCGTCTCAAAGCAATCAAAATCGCGTCTCTTTGAAAAATTAAGAGTCGACGATTGCCCATCTCCACACCACTGAAGTTTGCATTTTCACTTGATCAATGTGCCTGGACTGAGTCTATGAGGGCTGCGTTCTCTCACACAAAGAGTATGTCTGCTTCTGCAAATAGTTCAACAGTACACTGCAAACGCAATCGACAAAGCTACTGGTTTAATGGTATACTAACAAATAAACCAGAGCTCATGACAAGTGCTAAACTGAGTTTTTAAGATACTTGTGATGATCTTCCCTGGAGGTTTCAAGCAGTTCAACACTACACTCACGAAGACCAAAGTCCAGACAGGATCAAGCTCAGGGTATCTCAAAAGATTGTCAGTCCAATCATGGGAAGTCTAAAACCAATTGAAATCTAAAGTATTTGGAAATCTATCCAAGTCAACTACGGAGATTCAAAAACTTTAGAGGGGGTTCTGTAGGCTGTTTAAATATAACTGAGGATAAGCTATCAGACGAGAGTACCACTTCAACGCGAAGGTCACGTTTTAACTAAGACGCGGGCTTCACATTAAGAAGGATGAATTCTCTTGAAAGTTTAAAATTCCTCAATGAGATCATAGGCCAAAGTAAAGACTTGATTTTTTAGAAGAGATCAAGTAAAACACATAAGATGAATTTAGAAAAGATCTCTTCTTTTTGAAACAATTCTTAAATGGAATGTTAAATCATCAAGATTTTTTCAAGTATGAAATAAAAACTAGTTAAAATTTATTTTCAAGATTGAAGTTTGAAATAAGTCCAAGCCCATACTCATGTGACTTCAAGAACACTTGCCAATATGGAAGGCTTAATCTAGGCATGCATATGATTCATTGGGTTCTTTTTAATAGAGATCGATCAAGAAGAAAAACGTCATCAAAGAAGAAGAATAGTGAGCCCAGAAAATTAATCTAGCTACTCATAATAATGAAAAGAAAACAATGAAATGAAATAAAAACAAAAACATACCAGTAAAGTAGAGTCGAGTATAAGCAATGGTGAATTTCCTTTGATTGTCACTTCAACGATCAATTACACACTCTTTTCTTCTCTCTTACTTATTTCTGGACTGAACTACAAAAAGAAAAATGAGATACGACTTCTCATAAACTATCTAACAATGATCCTAAATCTTAAAATTAAACTAAAAATTAAACTAGTCTTCGGTCCCTTCTAGTAAATTCTCTGCCTTTTATCGGTAAAAACTCAGAGGGGAGAGGAGTGAGGTGATTAGGGAAGAAAACGCTCCCCTTATCTCCACCACTTGGACACATCCAGGGGAAGATATTGATAGCGTATGATTTCATCCCCCTTTGTCCGGCTAGAGTTGATGTTGGTCTCTAGTTATGATCTGATCTTCGGTGATCCTCAAGCTAACCAATTTAGATTCGTATAAATCTGAATCAACTGATTTTATTTGATCTGATTCTCTCTGATATATGTTGATCTTTAGCTGGAATCACAATATTTATCCCCTCTTTAATTAAGATTTAAATCAGAATTAAAGCGAGCTTTTGGGCTCAATTTTCTTCAACCTCCATTAGTAATGGTTCTGCACATTATTAAATAAAAATAAGACTAATTAACATAGTTTATTTGATAATAACTATAAGAATGTGACAATATATATACAATATCAGTGACTGATCATCATCCCAAGGATTTGCTTAACAGATCCCAAGTCCTTCACAGCAAAGAACTTGCTAAGCTCATTCTTCAAACTTGTTATCGTTCCAATGTTTTTACCTAGCACCAGCATATCGTCAACATATAATAGGAGAATAATAAAGTCACTATCAAACCTTTTGATAAATACTCAGTGGTCCCCCGTCGTCTTTGAGTATCCTTGCTCATCCATGAATGTTTCAAACTTCTTGTACCATTGACGTGGAGCTTGCTCGAGACCGTACAGGCTTTTCTGTAATTTGCATACTAGATTTTCTTTACCTTTGCTCTCTTCTGCTTGCTCCATGTATATCTCCTCCTCTAGATCGCCATGGAGGAATGTTGTCTCTACATCTAATTGTTCGATTTCCGAGTTCATGCTTGTGGCCATGCCAAGCACAAGTCGAATGGATGACATCTTCATTACTGGGGAAAAGATTTCCTCAAAATCAACTCCTTTCTTCTGACTGAAGCCCTTCACAGCTAACCTGGCCTTGTATCTTGGATGTGGACATCCTTCTTCAGTCTTCAGCTTGAATATCCACTTGTCCTTGAGTGCTCATTTGCCCTTTGATAACTTTGATATGTTTAAGTATTCACCCACACAAAAATTCCATGGTTTTTGGTTTTTGGTTTAACCGTTTTGGGTTTTCAAGAATGTATATTATTTTCATGAATAGATAGAATCAAAAAGTTTACATGGTTTAATGTATATTGGATTTCATCCATATACATCTATGTTCATATTGTCTTAAAACTTATTTTGATGATTCTAATTCATGGTTTTAAAGTTTTGTTTTTAATCAAAATTATTTTGGGATTTATTGTCAAAAATATAGATATATCATTTTTATGTGCATTGGATTATATCCATGCACATCATGCTTCAAATGTGTTTTAATGTCTTGTTTGCATCTATACAAGTTTTGGAGAAAATAAAGTTCCATTTCAAAATCTAAGATTTGAAAAATACCGTTTTCGGTTTAAAGCTTAATTTTCATGCCTCAAAAATAGTCAAATAGTTTGTAACATGTGTTGATTTTTTATCACACATATTTGTACTTCAAATATTTACATGAACTTATTTTTGTGAATTTTATGTGATTTTATGAGAATTTATAGGTATATATAAGTCTACATTTTTCAACCCTATAATCCCTGTTCTGAGCCTTCTGGCAGTGGATCGACCGGTCGACCAAACCAGAGCTCGGTCGACCAGTCGGTCGACCGATGTGCACAAGACGTGCACATGGACCATGCATATATGGTCGGTCGACTGCACTGTGAGAGACTTAGTCTCTGTTTGGTTCGGTCGACTGGGCGGTCGACTGACAAGGCATTTTGCCTTGGGACGGTTGACCGACAGGCTCAAACGATCGAAAATCCCACCGTTGGCCGGTCGACCAATAGCCCATTTTGGACAATTTTTTACCCCAACGGCTATATTTTTTAGGCCCTATAAATATGAGTTTTGGGGCTGTTTTCTAGAAGTTTCTCAAGAGAAAAAATTCTCCACTTCTCAAGTGTTTTCAACTAGTTTTCAAAAGAAGTTTTTGTGCCAAAATTTTCTATCTTTATTTGTTTTCAAAGTTTTGAAAAAAATCAAAGAAATACAAGTTTTAGGAATTCTATTTTGTTCTTCATTTTTCATATCTATCAAGAAGTTTTTCCCAAGTGATATCTTTGTTATTTCTTTTCAAACACTTTGATTTCCCACATACTTGAGCCAATCAATTTAAAATTTATCTTTAGGATCTTTATTTTTGTGAGAAAAATTATTTGTGATCCTTTGAGATCACCAAGAGTGTTTGTGATCATTGGATTACTAAGTTGTATTTCTTTTTTGTTTTGTACTTGGCTTTGTACTTTCCCTCTTATGTAGAGGTGATTGTGTTCGAAAGAGAGGAGTTGTGTACTCCGGTGTTGTGTTGTAATTCCTCGGTGGGATCCCTTTGTGGAAGATTCAATAGTGGATAATAGAAATCCTTCTGTGTGAAGGCAGGGACATAGAGCAGTGGCTCGAACCTCGAAACATATCCTCGTGTTTGCGTTTGGATCTTTTTCTCAACTTTCTACTCTCTTTATATCTTGGATCGTTATTACTTGCTTATATTCATATGCTAGATATTGTTTGTGTGCTCACACTTTTGTTCATCAAGAGAGTTATTAAAACACCTCAAATCATAATTCAGAGGAATCGTGAGAAGTAGTTTACAATTTGGACTCATTCTTGATTACACTTTATGTGTTTACAATTAAGTTTTAAATTTCGCATTATTTGTCTTAAATTAGCACTACACCTATTCACCCCCTCTACGTGTACTTTCATAAAGGACTGTGACAATAATCGCAGTCATCATAGAGAACAGCAATCATGAGTCGCAATCCTCATTTCAGAATCGCCATCATCAGCAAATCCTGTTCATCGACATCGAATGATATATAATACTTTTCAGATCTAAAACCAATCGATCAAAAAAAAAACTCATTGCAAGTATGAACAAACGAGATCTACAAAAAGTTAATCTCAAAAAAAATTTGGTCAGAGGGCTCTGCCCCTGAAACTCACGGGAAGGGAGACCCTTCCAACCCCCATAGTGACCTGATCGTGCAGGTCGATCCGCATCGCGGTCAAGGTTGAGGGAAGAGGGATGTTGGGAGCGATGGAAAAGGATTAAAGAGAAAACAAAATATATTAAAAAAGTGATAGTTGAAAGGTATCAATTTATGCTGATGCGGATGAGGGTGTAGCAAATAAAATAAGAATGTGAGCTTTTTTTCTTAAATTATGAAGGAAAGTAGGTGACTCTAGTGACATTTTCCTTACTAAATGATATTTTGTTAACAAATTTCACTCAAAAGAAGTACGGATAATTATTTATTATTTCTTAATTAGAAATTTTAAAAATCCGAACAAAATAATGCTCAAGAAACTAATAAAAATAAAATAATCAAATTATATTTTAACATGACACCATAATATGATGGACAATTGAAACACTCATCCTTCGCCTCCATCCCGTTAGTGGGAGAATTTATTTATTTATAAAAGTTGATTACAAGGTACCCAAGTTTAAATAACTTCCACATTATCTATATTTTCTTATATGTTGCACCATGTAATTACAAATTATTACCCAATTGCAAGATTAAAACCTCCTTGCAGTGGTAAAGAGGTTGGATTCAAATCTTGTTTGCACCCGGCTACCTACAGAGGCAAACTGCTTGTTTAACCAACTGTATCATTGAAACCCTATATTATATTTTAAGACACGTGCATGCATAGATTAACTATCTGTTTGGTTGTCATAATTGGCTGTAATTCGTAAGTAATTGGTAAATTCTTTTACAGCTGTAAATGAGTTACATGCATGTAAGTTTTACGGTATTTGATGGTAATGTAAAATTATAAATGGGAAAGTGTATTGTGTTTTACGGGTTTGGTTGTCATAATGTGTAAGTTGTACGTGAAAAAGTTGATCACAAAATTAACTATTTAATGATTTAAAAATTTTTAATATTGCAAATAAACACTAAAAAATGTTAAATATTAAAAAAAATTTAATATTAACATAAAAACATAATACAAATTTGTGTGACCACAAAATTATCTGTAAGTGAACTGTAACTGAGTGGTAATTGGGTTGCAAGTGAGTGGTAGTTGAGTTGCAAGTGAGTCTTTTACGAATACGGTCCAAATAAACGCCGTAGTTGTAATTGAGATGTAAGTCATTACGAATTACGGTGTTTTACGTCCAAACAAACAGTCCAAACAAACAGTCTCTAAGATCTGAATCTATTATAATTCCTTGTACATTGATTAATCTCTACCCACCTATATATCTACATCTCTCCAAAACGAAACATGACTCTTGTAGCTAACTGCATTATCCTACGACATAGCTTGCATCATCATCATAGCTTGCGACTTGAGAAATGCATGAACTTGGAGCCTGGAGTCAAGGGATTGGAGTGCAACTGGGAGCAGAAGCAGAAGCGTATGGAATGAGTCAACATGGGAGAAAAACTCCATCACTCAAACTCCATCAATATGAAAAGAAAAAAGAGAAAAAAGAGGGTCTTTTGAGTTTAGAGATTAGGCTCCTTTTTGACATCTGCAGGCAGTTGAGAGAGAAAAAGAGGAAGAAGAGGCCAAGCCTGCACACCTCAGCACAAATACAAATACACAGACAGCCCACCACATGACTGCAGATAAAAATGAGATCATGAGTTCTGATAGTAGTGATTCCATTACTTTTTTCTCCTTTTCCTGTATCTTTCTTTGGGTTGGACAGACTCTACGTGAATAATTTTGAGAGGATGCATGATTGCAATGTATCTCTCATTGCGCATCAGCTCAAACAAAAATATATAGTTGCAATTGTAATCAGATTTTTTAACAGTATGCTTCTTCAATTGCACCACTAAATGGTTAGATACATTAATAACTGTTTTTGAACTTTTCTATAATTTATTAAATATGATAACTTGTCGAATTCCTACCACGCTGTTGCCAAAAACATGTGGTTGTTTTATTGCACGTATGCATGTAAAAGGCACTCATTTTGAACACTTTTGCACACAGTTGTTTTGCATTATAGTGGGAGTTACATGTGATTTGAACAAATAATTTAATAAAGATGTTAATTCCAATTTACTTAATATATATTAATTGTTCGCTCATTGTGAATCCAAACTTGAATCCCAATTTCATAACTTGAAAAGATGCTAACAAGAAAACTACCAGAGAGAGTCTATATCATAATTTTAATGCGACTATCAAAGTGGGGGCGGTATGATGAGAGTGGGGAATTACATTAAAAGGCATCCATCCCCTCCATATTTCACACTTGTTTCTGTGGGAGATCATCTAAAATCGCAAAGAAAGATTTTTTTTTTTTTTTTAACAAAATCTCATTGGAATAGCACAGGAAGAGCAGGGCGGTCGATCACCCGATCGGCCGCATGTACACAAGCATGCACGTTTGGAAAAGAAGGAAACAATAGTCGACTGTCCGATCGACCGGCCCGAAGCATTAGAAGACGAAGACTATGGTCGACCGACCCGAGAGTTCTGCACAGGATCAATTGAAACAGTTTGAGCTAGCGGTCGACCGAACGGTCGACAGCTACACAGAGCAATCGACAACAAGTCAGGTTCTGGCAGTTTGAGTTGTTTTTAAGTTTCTTTTTTGATCCGAATTTGAGTTTTCTTCTTTGATTGTTTCTCTGGCTATATAAGGAGGGTTCTGCACCCCAATATCTTCTTGAACCTTAAAGAGATGATTTGTATTGAGAGTTCTAGAGTTAGTTTGTTTGAGAGAATTCTATGGCCTAGTGCATATTTTTTCTAATTTGGATCTTCGGATCAATTTGTAACCCTTGTAACTCTGTTAGTTGAATAAGATCTTCTCCCTTCTGTCCCTAGGACGAAGAAAAGTTTTTAAACCTTGTTAAATGTTTGTTCTTAGTTTCTTTGATTGTTTGGTTCATACTATAATTGTTTGATGATTGACTCGGCATTGGAATGTTAATTTGATGCTTAGCGCATGTTGGATTCCTCCGGAGGGTGCAACAAGTGGTATGAGAGCTTCCTATATTCGACTGAGATCGTGTGTCGATCCCAAGGTCATAGTGTCTGTCTGGTAAAGATTGTGTGCCGATCTCGGAGCGGTATTGGACTGTTCGAGGGATCTTTTGTCAATCTCAAAACAACGTTGTTTTTCGTTGGGATCAGTTTGGGTGAAGTAGATCGTTCGAAACTCATCTAGGGTTTCACTTTGAGATAAATGTTCAATTTTTGTCTAGTTTTTATCTATTTTGTTATTGATTTTTTTGCATTGTAGTTGGTATAATCTGAAAGAGATGGCCGAGGTTAATCAGTCCACGGTGAAGACCGTGAACATCCATAATCGAAGATCAATGTGGTGAAGTTCAATGGCCGAGTAACTTTGGTATGTGAAGATGTAAGGTGCTGGATGTGTTGAATGTGCAAATTTTAGAAGGCACAGTGCTTTTGTAAGAGAAACAAGCGGAGACTTTAGAGAATGATAGAACAAGATGAATTGGACAACGCGTGACATCTATTTGACATAAGACATCAAGTATCATGTGATGACAGAGACTCCTACAAAGAAGATTTGGGATACCCTTGAAAGTAAGTATTTGACGAAGAGCATCAAGAATCGGTTTCATCTGAAAAGGAGGCTTTACCGCTTCCACGTGAAGAAAGAAATCTCTATTGGTGAGCACGTAAATAATTACATCTAGCTTCTTGCAGACTTAGCTAATCTGGATGAGGTGATTAAAGACAATGCATTGATTCTATTGAGTTCTCTTCCGGATGAAGAGTGTGACACTTTTGTTCTAACCTCGATCGATAGTAAGTCTTCACTTAACTACAATAATCTTTCGACAGCTCTTATGAATCATGAGATGAGGAAGAACAATAGCAGAGGCGTTGACTATAAAAGGAACAAGTTTCAATCATAAGAAGGACAAGGAAGATATTAGTAAGTTCAAGACTAGTAATCACAAATTGAAAAGAACCAATATACTTTCTGTAAGAAAGGACTTGATTGTCCAAGGCTCAAGAAGGAGAAGGATCAAAATCAGTGGCAAACTTCGCACAGATGGATGATGGTACTGATTCTAACTCTTCAATGTTGTCTCCCTCTATTACTCATATAGTTTACTATTAAGAGGAATCCGAGTAAATTTTGGATACATATGCTCCCTATCACTTTTGTCCCAAACTAGAGTGGTTTGCTAGTTTTGAAAAACTAGATGGAGGCTTGGTGTCATTCGGAGATAGACACACATGCTAGATTGAAGGGATAAGTTCAACTCGTATCAAGTTGTCTGATGAAATGGTGAGAGAGTTGAAGGATGTGAGATACATTCCTCAGTTGAAGAAGAACCTTCTCTCAGTAGGAGTTTTGGAGTCACAGGGCCTAAGAGAGACTTTTGGAGAAAGTGTTTTCAAAATGTTCAATGGCTCATTGGTTATTCTGAAGGGCATTTGACGTAACAACTTGAACTGTTTGAAGGGTCGTACAGTCACTGAAAATTTGGGAGCTCCAAAACGTTTGGATAGTGACTCTACCAGGTTATGGAAAATGAGACTCGCACATGTTGGCATAGATTCTTTGCAAGCTTTGGTGAAATAAGGATTATTAGAAGGCGTTGTGACTTGCAAATTTGAAATTTGGTGAACATTGTGTTCTAGACAATAAGATGAAGGTGAAATTTAGCACCATTATTCACTGCTCGAGAGGTTTTCTTGATTGTATTCATATTGATATTTGGGGTCCTACCAGGACTGTATCACTTGGAGGCTATTTATACTTTGTCTCTTTTGTTGATGATTTATCCAGTTGTTATTAAGTATATCCTATAAGACAAAAGTTTGAAGTCTTATATTTGCTCGTGAAGTGAAAAAACTGAAGAAGAAACAGACTAGCTTGAAGATCAAGGTGTCCCAATTTAATCATGTTGGGAAGTACAAGGATCGATTCCTGCATTTGGCCAGAACAATGGCATTGGTATCCACTTCACAGTTGGAAAACATATTGGGGTGGCTAAAGAGTTAAACCTGCCTTGCTGGAGAAGGTTTGGTATTTGTTTTCTAAAGTATAATTAGACAAGTTATTTTAGACTGAGACTTTGGAATATGCTAGCCATCTCATAAATAGGTTGTCGTCAACTGCGATAGGAGATAAGACTGTTGAATATTTAGTCAAGTGGAGTTGATCAAGTCTATGATTTACGGTAGGTATTTGGATGTCCGACCTACTTTAGTATCAAAGATGAGTTGAATCCACAAGCAAAAAGTTTGTGTTTTTGAGAGTCAAAAGAAACTTGAAAGGCTAAAAGCTGTGGGACTTTGAAAATAAAAAAAATCATGTTGAGCATCACATTTGATGAGACTTAATTGTTGAACTCTACCGTCTCCTGGTAGGTGGAGAGGATGAAGATCAAAAATGTATCACAATGGGTGGAGGTTGATGCTACTCCATTATCTCCAGTTGGTTTAGTATAGTTGAGATTTCATCAAATATGACACCGGGCGAAGATAATGTAGCCGTTTTGGATACTAAACAGGTTGATATGATTGTAGCGAAAAAAATCAAGATGAATCTACGAAAGTGGATGAAAAAGGCATGAATCTCAATTTGTGAGTTAGATCAGCTCAAGTTGAAGGCCATTGTTCTCCATGGTGATCGAGATGAAGAGGTTCACATGACTCAGTCGGTTGGATACATTGTTGCAAAATTGATTTCAGTTAGTTGAGCTTGTGAGCTCGTTTGGATAAACTATGTGTTGATTGATTTCTTAGGTAAGGAGTATATAGTCAGCCTTAATGGCGTAGGAAGTTGCTGAGATAAAGTTGGTAATTCGTGGTATTCGTCTCAGATTTGAAAAATCTTAATTGAGGTGGAGAATTGCGAGAAAAGATCTAAATGAGGAGATAGTATTTTTAAACAAAAGCTCATTACAATAGCAGAGGAAGAAGCAGGACGATCGACCACCCGATCGATCACATGTGCACAGACGTGCACGTTTGGAAAAGTAAACAGCGGTCACCACCCGGTTGACCAGCCAGAAGCATTGGAAAATGAAGACTGCAACCAACCCTAGAGTTTTACACCGGACCAGTTAGAACATTTTGAGCTAGAAGTCGACTGATGATCAATCACTACATGGAGCAGATCGACCGGTCGGTCGACTTCAAGTCGGGTTCTGGTAGTTTGAGTTGATTTCAGGTTTCTGTTTTGAATTAGATATCGATCCGAATTTGGTTTTTCTTCTATTGATTGTTCCTCTGGCTATATAAGGAGGTTTCTACGCTCCAATTGGCATCTTGAACCTTGAGAGAGGTGATTTGTATTGAGAGTTTTAGGGTTAGTTTGTTTGAGAGAATTCAACGGCTTAGTGCGTAATTTCTCTAATTTTGATCTTCAGATCAAATTATAACCCTTGTGACTCTATTAGTTGAATAAGATCTTCTCTCTTCTGCCCCGAAGACATAGGCAAGTTGTCGAATCTCGTTAAATTGTTTGTTCTCGCTTTATCTTTGGTTGTTTGGTTCGTACTATAATTGTTTGGTGATTAACTCTATATTGGAACATTGACCTTGATGATTGGCGCATGTTCGATTCCTACGAAGGGCGCAACAGTCTAGAAAAGAGATAAATTGGAAGGAAGGAAGAGGAGGACTTCATATTTTCATAATCCCAACTTTATCCGTAATTTGGAAGGTATCTATCGCCGCCGACGTGACATGTCCGATATTGATTTTTGGAATTAATTTTATATCATTAGTATCTAACTATTTATGCAGCTGCCACACTCAAGTTTAAGAAAAAATAAAATTCAGTGTATACTGTCTGTTGCACCATAGAACTTGTCAAACAACAAATGACCTTTTACTGCAAAGATTTCACGTTTTGTTGCATAGCTAAATGTCATCACTTTATATAATTTTGTATTAATTTAATTCATATATTTCTGGATTTCTTCTCTCTTCTCAATTCCTTATCAATATGATTATTCGAGAAAGAGAGAACAACTATGACTGATTGTCAATTGAAAATTACCACTGCCGGAAACTTACCTTTCAAGGTTTTGGCAAAAGAGAATTGTATCAGTTTGTTGATGACTCAATGAAAATTAGTCACTTTTCTATGAAATGAATCCTTGCAAACTACAGTATAAGAAAATATTTTGCATTACTAAAGTATGCAAGGACTACCCGGTTCCAAATACCGGATCAAATTGAAAGTAAATTTATGGATGCGTGAGTAGACCCTGGATGGATTGTGATTCGGATGAGACCCGAACGGATCCAACAATACAGGGCAGAGGTGCAAGTAGACCCAACCTCAATTTCAGAACTAGGGGTTCTGGTTTCAGAATTGGCGGGGTTCTCGATTCCTCAAACTGAGGAACCGTATTCCGGTGGATGCTGCTTCCGGTTCCGGAGTCAAAGCAGGGGCGAAACTAGGTATAAATTTTTGGGTGGGCTGCAATTTTTTTTAACATATACTTATGAATTATATGCAATTCCTAAAAGAATAAAACAGTATTCTCCACTAAATCAGGGGTGGAACTAGTAATAAATTTGCTAAAAGAAAGCCAAAATAGAAGAAGGTCTAACACAATATCTGAAAAAAAACAAAAATAAAAATGAATTTAAGACAATATTTGAAAAAAATGGACCGGGCTATAGCCCGGCCCAGCCCACCTTTGGGTCCGCCTCTGAATCAAAGGTTCCGATTTCGGAGCAGGAACAGCTACAGAACCAGCGAAGGGGAATTGAGAGGAGAGGGAGGAGGCCTGGAGAGGAGGGGGCGTAGGCGGTTCGAACCGGAGCCAGAAAATTCAGAAAATTAGAAACCGGAAGCAAAGCGATTTCTGACCAGTTCCGATTAGATTCGAAACAAGATTCTTATCGCATCGAACTGATGCAGTTTTTAGTTCGGTTCTCTAATTCGAACTGAACCGATCAGATCGGGTTTAAGTGCGAGGAACCAAAACAAGGAGCCGGTTGGATGCTTTGACAAGGAAAAGGCTCTGATGACGCCACCCCTGCAAAGTTAGTGGGCCCCATGCCCCTGAGATTTAAAGGGTTAGTGGGCCCAGCAAAACGTGAGTCATTAAACTCTTAGCACTCGTCCATTACATCACCGAGTTGCCCCTTCCAACTAATTAGCGGGTCCCATGCATCTCGGTCGAAAGTGCCCATTTTTGTTTTTTCTCCATAAATTTCAGCTTTCCATGTTCCCATGGTCCCATGTTTTAGGGTGGGCGCTACTCGCTGTCGCTGGGAGAGAAGGATTGCGTGGCCCACTTGTGGTGGAGCCGGAAAACGGGTTGGTCCCTCTAAGAAAGAGTTCTTTTTTCCTTTGTGTGGTGGAGCACTCAAATTTGGCTCTCAATAATAAAAAAATAACCACTGCTTTGTTAAGTCATTTGCAGAATCAATCTAGTTTGGTTGTCGTAACTGGCCGTAATTCGTAGTTGTAATTGGTAAAGTCTTTTACAATTGTAAATGAGTTACATGTATGTAAATTTTACGGTGTTTGATTGGTAATAAAAATTGTAAAGTGGGAAAGTGTATTATTGTACTTTACGGTGTTTGTTGTCGTAATGTATAAGTCGTAAGTGAAAAAGTTGACCACAAAAATTAACTATTTGGTGATTTTAAAAGTTTTAATACTGCAAATAAATATTAAAAAAGTTAAATATTAAAAAAATTTAATATTAATATAAAAAATAATACAAATTTGTATGACCACAAATTAACTGTAACTGGGCTGTAAGTGAGTGGTAACTGGGTTGCAAGTGAGTGTTAGTTGAGTTACGTAAGTCTTTTACGAATTACGGTCCAAACAAACGCCGTAGTTGTAACTGGGTAGTAAGTCATTTACGAATTACGGAGTTTTACGCGAAACAAACGGCCCCTATCCATTCTTGCATGGTCAACAAGGGTAAGAAATCATCAAGGGACCCGATTCTGGTGTCGGAACGGCCGGTTCCGGTTTTTTGGAATTTTCGGTTCCCGATTTCTCTATATGAGGAATCGAAATTAGAATGGGCCAGCCGATTCCGGTGCCATTTAGTTTCGGGTCCGAGCAGGTTCATTTTTTTAGCTGCTGGCCAGGCCCCAGGCGGTCGGGCGAGGCCGGTCGGCTGGGCTGGGCACCAACTGGCCAACCCTCAGGCCGGTCAAGCCAAAGGGTCAAAAAAAAAGTTCAAGAAACGAACCGACGGTTCCAGTTCTTAAAAAAAACGAAAATGGTATCGGACTGGTTAGGGCGCAGTTCCAGTTCGGTTTGAAACAGGAGCACCGGCAGCCCATTTCAGATCTAGTTTTCATTTCATGGTACCAGTTCAGTTCGCCGGTTCGAACTAAAACCGTGGTCGAGCCTACAAGAGACTTCCTTCCTTTCTTTTTAAATTATCTATTAAGTTACAGTGGAGGGGTTAGATTTTGAGATATTCCTTGTTCATTTTATAACTTAGCAAAGAGAAAGGATGGGGAAAACTCAACAAAAGATTTAAACAACATACACATGTTAGATAATGCATACTGAAACATATGACATGTTTATCAATGGTAGAAATAGCTGCATAGAGAAATACTTGTAATATCTTTACTGCCTATACAATAAAAGATACTTGATATTGCCACCCTAAAAAATGAGAAAAAGTCTCCCTTAGATTAAGGCACCCCAAGATTTGATTAAAGCACCATCCTACATTCCTATCACACACTTTAACCCCCCACATCCTAATTATTTTTCAAATTCCCAAATTACCCTCTACTCTGTTAATCTCACATCATGGTGGCCCACTTAACCTTAATTATTTGCATTGGATTCCTATTAAAGTTGACTGATATTGAGGATGCCCATATTAAAGTCACATTTATATAGTTATATAGTCTCTTGAAATATAAAGGGTACCATGATGTAAAGGTTTTATTTCAAGGGGTCTAATTGCAAATGTGCGACCCACTTTTCTCCTCCTGCAAAGAAAAACAATCTCACGCTCATTCTTTTTGAGGAAATACATCAGAAAAGAAACTGTGAGATTGTGCAAGGACAAGGAGACAGAGAAAAGAGGATCTTGGCATTAGGGTTTGCAGGATCAAAAGGAAGGAATCAAAGATCTTCTCCAACCTTAATTTATTCTTCACCCATGGCTTCAGGTATGGTGATTTAAAGTATTGCTCAATTATGCATTTGATTAATTCCCTTGAGATGTATATGATTCTTGATCCATGGCTATTATTCCGCATTAAATCTATTATATTTCCAACATTTGGTATCAGAGCCGTGTTTAAAGAATCAATACATCTTGGATTTAGGAATTATAGAAAGTTAGGGTTTTTGATTAACAATTCATAAAATCGAATTTTTGATCTTTTAATTGTAGAATTTGTAGAGGATTTAATAGCCCTAATATCATGTTCATATTCCTCTAATTATGCAATTAAATTGGGATCAAAATCAAAGGAATTGAAAACCCTAATTTTTGATAATTTTGGGATTAAAATCGACTAAGCAGAAACTGCCTTTGATAACTGCTTCGTTGACTATTAGTCGACTAATCCCATCGTATAGTCGACTAATTCCCTTTTCCAGAAAGTTTTAAAGTCTCTGTTTGCCGCAGGAGTCGACTTGATTTTTAATTAATTTTATGACTAGTCGACTAATTAGGGTATAGTCGACTAATCATATTTCCAAGTCGACTAATTCGGTGACCCGAAAGTTGAGAACTTTCTGTTGGATTCAGGAGTCGACTAATTAAATGTGAAGTCGACTAATAAAGTTTGTAGTCGACTAATAATATGGGTATAGTCGACTAATTTTCTTTTGCACTAGTCGACTAGACCTAATGTGTAGTCGACTTGACTTGACCCAAGTCGACTAATCTTTCCTTGTAGTCGACTAATACTTGTTAATATTCAATCATTAATGTATATTACACATTTAAGTTGTTGTGTTAATATTGATTGATGCTTGGTCAAGTAATGTATTGAGGTATTATGGCTTTACTCAAATAAAAGATTAGAGAATATTATTGGTTAGTTTTGTATTCATAAGGCTTATTGATTTAGTAGTTGCCAAAGTGACCTATGTTAGTAAACCTTATGAATATACAACTACATAAAAGACTTGTCAATGAGGAAGACATAAAAGACAATAATATTCTCGATGGCGGTTCTAGTTAGGAGATTGGGACTGGCCCAAAGGAAAGTCTCTTTCAAATAATTATGAACCGGGGTAGGATAGTGTAATTTATGTAACTTAGTGGTGTGGAATTGGATACCCAAAGGTAACATGACTTACTAACTAAGTGACATAAATTATATTAGACCTACATAGGTGATAAAAGTTCTCACCTAAAAGGGTGAACACTAGATATGCTTAGGTTTCGCCCAAAGGAGAAATCAAAGTGATATCATAGTTCATCTTAATTAATTTAAAGTTGATGTATTGATTAGTGGCCCTAATGTGAGCAATGTCCTATCATGTTTCAGTGAACGTCCCTACTTCCCTTCACACTCATGCCACTAGCATTCCAGCCTTGGATGGTACCAACTTTTCAGAGTGGTTTGAACATGTACAGTTTACACTGGGTGTTTTGGACCTAGACATGGCTCTAACAGTTGACAAACCTGATGAAGTGACTGCTGAGAGTACAGGAGAACAGGTCAGTCATGCCAAAACTTGGGAAAGGTCTAATAGGCTCAGTCTCATGTTCATAAAGATGACCATAGCTAATAACATCAAGACTTCACTCCCTCCTACAACTAATGCATCTGAACTATTAAGTGCGGTTAAAGACCGTTTTAAGTCTGCAGATAAGTCATTAGCTGGCACCCTCATGGCTGAACTTACCACCATGAAATATGATGGTAATAGAGGAGTTCAACAACACATTCTAAATATGACTGATAAGGCTGCTAAGCTAGGATCACTGGGAATGAAAGTGGATGAGTCCTTCTTGGTACAGTTCATCCTCAACTCGCTTCCTTCTCAGTTTGGGCCATTCAAGATCCACTACAATACTCATAAGGATAAGTGGAACTTGAATGAGCTAACTGGTATGTGTGTTCAAGAGGAAGTGAGACTGAGTCAAGAAGGACAGCACTCAGTGTTGGCAGTAACTTTAGGAGGTATCCATAAGAAAAGTAAATATGGAAGAGGTAAGAGATTTCCATCAAAGAAAGGAAATGACCATAGGGAAAGTAGCCAAGGTCATAGAAAAGCTTTCACTGTCAAATGCTACTTCTGTGGCAGAAAAGGATATGTGAAGAAGGACTGCAATAAGAGGAAAGCTTGGTTCGAAAAGAAAGGTACAAATCTTTCTTTTGTATGTTTTGAATCAAATCTTGCTGAAGTTCCTTCTAATACTTGGTGGATTGACTCTGGAGCCACAACTCACATAACTAATTCAATGCAGGGATTCCTTACAACCCAGAAACCGAAGGAAAATGAGAGATTCGTCTTTATGGGGAACCGTCTCAAAGTGGAGGTCGAATATGTTGGTGTTTATCGACTACTCTTGGAGACGGGTCATCAGATGGATCTTGAGGATACTTTTTATGTACCTTCGATTTCAAGAAACTTAATGTCATTATCCAAATTAGATGTTTTTGGATATTCTGTTTTGTTTAGTTGTGGAAAACTCTCTTTAATGTATAATTCAATTCCGGTTGGACATGAAATTTTATGTGATGGTTTATATAAAATTTCATTGAATGATGAGTTTGCACAATCTTTATTATCTCTGCATTCGAATGTTGGTATAAAACGTGGCTTAATAAATGAAAAATCCTCAATCTTGTGGCATAGACGACTGGGGCATATCTCCAGGGATAGAATTATAAGATTAGTGAAGACTGGGATTTTGGATAACCTAGACTTCACTGATTTTGATGTGTGTGTGGATTGCATAAAAGGAAAGCAAACCAAACACACTAAGAAAGGTGCCACAAGAAGTAAAGAACTCCTGGAAATAATTCATACAGATATTTGCGGACCACTCTCCATTCCATGTTTTACTGGAGAGAGATATTTCATTACCTTTATAGATGATCTGTCACGTTATGGTTATGTGTATCTAATTAATGAAAAGTCTCAGGCTGTTGACATCCTAGAGGTGTTCATTACAGAAGTCGAGAGACAATTAGATAGAAAGGTTAAAATCATAAGATCAGATCGAGGTGGTGAATTTTATGGTAGTTATGATGAGTCAGGACAACATCCTGGTCCATTTGCCAAATTTCTAGAAAAGCATGGCATTTGTGCTCAATACACAATGCCAGGTACGCCTCAGCAGAACGGTGTTGCTGAAAGGCGGAACCGAACTCTTATGGATATGGTTGGAGCATGATGAGCTTCTCTAATGTACCCATTTCATTGTGGAATGAAGCCTTAAAGACTGCTATGTATATCTTGAACAGGGTTCCTAGTAAGGCTGTCCCAACAACTCCTTTTGAGTTGTGGACTGGTAGGAAACCCAGTTTAAGACATTTACATGTTTGGGGTTGTCCAGCAGAGGCTAGAATATATAATCCACAAGAAAAGAAATTAGACTTAAAATAATATCTGGTATTTCATTGGTTATCCAGATAAGTCTAAGGGATACAAATTTTATTGTCCTAACCATAGTACAAGAATACTTGAAACTGGTAATGCCAGATTCCTGGATGAAAAACACCTAGAGGGGGGTGAATAGGTGTGAATGCTAATCTAGGAAACTAAATGCAAACTAAGTGCGCTAAATGCAGAAGCTAATGCAAATTATGCACAAACTAATACAATACAACAAGTGTAGCCGAATTCCCCTTTCGAGGCTCTAGACTAACTCCCCTTGATTCCCCTTGAAATGGTTGAGGTGCTATGTGAAGCTCTTGTTGGATGAGTATAAGTTAGGCACACACAACACAAGCAATCCAAGCAATATAAAATACACACAATCAAGCCAAGCATATAAGAATGAATAGCAATATGAATAAATGCAAGGCAATATGAAATATGCACAACACAAGCAAATATGATATGATATGAATATGATGCTTTGCACAAATATAAGAGAGAGAGTTAGAGAGACAATGGATCAATACGCAAACACCAAGATTTGTTTCGAGGTTCGAGCACCTTGCTCTACATCCCCGCCTACACCACCGTGTAGGATTTCCACTAACTCAACTCCCACCGAGGGAACCTCTACCGAAGAGGATTTCTTACAACTCTAGGAGTACAAAACTCCTCTCTCAACAACAACCTCCTCACAACCGAGGGGTAGGCCGTAGCCAATACAACAACCAATCCACACACCTCTACCGAAGAGGCTCACAACCAACACTATCACCTCTACCTAAGAGGGATCCACAACACAATCACCCGATCACCTCTACCGAAGAGGGATTCACAAGTATAAGGGTGTTTACAACAATGAGGTTTACAACAAACAACCTCAAACACTTCTCTTTCTTTTTCTCTTATCTTTTTCCACAAAAAAACAAGATCCTAATAGTTTAGGATAGAAGATAGCTCAAGTGTGGAAACAAGTGTTTTTGGAAACAAGCAACAAAGAAAAATCTTTGGGAAAATACTTGCAATATGATAGAATTGAAGATCTAAGCAAAAATCCCAAAAACCTATTTTTCTTTGATTTTTCAAAAACCCTAAACAATAAAGATGAGAAGTTTTGCACTTAAACTCTTTTGAAAACTCTTTTAAACACTTCAGAAAACTGAAAATTTTTCTCTTGGAAAACTTGGGCAAAATCCCCAAAGAGATGGGGTTTATATAGCCCCTATACAAAACTAGCCGTTAGGCTGAGTTGGCAGTCTGACAGACTGCCGGTCGACCGGTCCGGTCGACCGCCAACGGTCAAAAATGTGACCGTTGGGCAATAGCGGTCGACCGGCCCGGTCGACCGAAACATCCTGAGAGCAGAACTCTCATCTCGGTCGACCGGCCCGGTCGACCGTCCCAGAAACTCCAAAACGTGCACAGACTTGTGCACGTCGGTCGACCGTCCCGGTCGACCGGCCTATGGTGCGGTCGACCGGTCCGGTCGACCGACTTGGCCTGTCAGCCAGTCCTCAGTTCTGCACAGATACGGGATTTGAAAATAGGTCTTTTCACTCAATAAAAATCCCATAAATTCACAGTAAATCTAAAAAATAGTTTTAATCACAATAAAAATGTTTTTCTAAAAATATGTTTTTCTAAAACTTGTTTTATCATTTTACTTTGATAACCAAACTTGTGATAAAAATTTCAAGACATATATCAATCATATCAATTCATTTTTGTGTCTTGCCAATTTTATCAAAACAAAACTTGTATTTTATCAAACTAGAATTTTCCAAAACATGAATAGGATAGTCAAAATAAGTTTGTCTAGCAAGTTTAAAGCATGTATGTATATCTAGAACATATCTAATATACATAGGTATAAGGTAAACTTGTTTTGATCTATTATTCATGAAAACCAAAAACCAAATCATGAAACGTGTGTGTTTTGTGCACTTGAGCATATCAACTAAACTAAGCTTTACAAATGGATCTAAAACTCTATCTAAACTAGGATACCTAAGTCTTCTTGACGATCTTCATCTTCAAGTAGACTTGCTCCAAAACTCCGTGATTCTCCAAGTGCAAAGGTATGATCTTTAAGCTTTGGCACCGGAATCACCATGATAAGCTTCTAATCATCTTGTTGAAGCTAATCACCAACTAATATCCTGTTAATGATCTGAAACTTAGAAACACAAGAATATTAGTAAACATAACTACATGAGTGTTGATCATCATCAAAACTAGAGTGGAAGGCCATTGGGCCAACACTGGAAAATGGTGAATTAGTGGGAGTGCTGAACCAAGAAAGGTAGATCTTGAAGTGGTAAGGGTAAATATCCCAATACCCTTTCCTTCAAGAGAAATTGTTGTCCCTCAGCTTGATCATCAAGTTGAGATACCAGAACAACAAGTTAATGTTGGTTCACCACTCCATGAGGATATTCCCATTGAAAATATTGTAGAACCACCACAACCGGCAGCTTTGAGAAGATCTCAAAGGAAAGAAGATCTGCCATTTCAGATGATTATGTGGTATATCTACAGGAATCTGACTATGATATGGGATTAATAAATATCCAGTTTCATTTTCACAAGCCATAGAATGCAATGATTCTAGTAAATGGGTTGATGCTATGAAAGATGAGTTGAAATCTATGGACCAAAATCAAGTCTGGGATCTCGTTGAATTGCCTTATAACTGTAAGAAAGTCGGGTGTAAATGGGTCTTTAAGACCAAGCGCGACTCTAAAGGCAATATCGAACGATATAAGGCTAGACTTGTGGCCAAAGGTTTCACTCAGAAAGAAGGCATTGACTATACATAGACCTTCTCTCTAGTATCAAAGAAGGATTCTCTTAGAATCATTATGGCACTTGTAGCTCATTATGATTTGGAGTTACATCAAATGGATGTGAAAACTGCTTTTCTAAATGGAAATTTGGATGAGGATATCTACATGGAGCAACCTGAAGGGTTCGCAATTAAAGAACAAGAACACTTGGCTTGCAAATTAAAGAAATCTATATATGGACTTAAACAAGCTTCCAGGCAATGGTATATAAAGTTTAACGATACCATTACCTCTTTTGGATTTACAGAAAACACTGTTGATCAGTGTATATATCTAAAGATCAGTGGGAGCAAGTTTATTTTTCTGGTTCTGTATGTAGATGACATCTTGTTAGCCAGTAGTGATCTTGGTTTGCTGTATGAAACTAAAAGCTATCTTACCAAGAATTTTCAGATGGTTGATATGGGTGAGGCAAATTATGTTATTGGCATAGAGATCTTCAGGGATAGATCTCAAGGATTGCTAGGATTGTCTCAGAAAGGGTATATCAATCGAGTCTTGGAAAGATTTCATATGAAAATGTGTTCAGTCAGTCCTGCACCATTCAGAAGGGTGACAGATTAAGTGGTAGCCAGTGTCCAGAAATGACTTAGAAAGGGTCAAATGCAGAAAGTTCCGTATGCATCAGCTGTTGGGAGCTTGATGTATGCAAGCACTTGTACCAGGCCAGATATCAGCTTTGCTGTTGGGATGTTGGGAAGATACCAAAGCAATCCAGGAATGGAGCACTGGAAGTTGGCTAAGAAGGTTATGCGGTATCTTCAAGGGACAAAGGACTATATGCTCACATACAGGAGATCAGATCAGTTGGAGGTGATCGGCTATTCAGACTCAGATTTTGGTGGTTGCCCAGATAGCAGGAAGTCTACCTCAGGATTTATTTTCTTGCTAGCAGGTGGGGCAATCTCGTGGAAGAGTGTGAAGCAGTCCATTATTGCTTCATCCACGATGGAGGCTGAGTTCATAGCTTGTTTGAGGCCACAAATCATGCATTATGGCTAAGGAATTTTATCTCAGCACTTGGTGTAGTTGACTCTATTGCCAGGCCGCTGACGATATATTGTGACAATACAGCAGCCGTATTCTTTTCTAAGAATGGTAAGTACTCTAATGGTTCTAGACATATAGAACTTAAGTACTTGGTGGTTAGAGAAAGAGTAGAGAAACAGAAAGTGTCAATTGTAAGTTTAAGTACCACTTTAATGGTTGCTGATCCAATGACAAAGGGATTGCCTCCAAAGACATTCAAGGAACATGTTGTAAGAATGGGTCTTTTGGGCAATCTGTAAATGTGTAATTTGGTACTTATGTAATTGACATTATTGTACAAATAAAAGTTCTGTTTCTGTGTTTCCTGTTATCCAATTATGTGTGCACATATTATGTATGGATGTTTGTTAAACAGGAAATGTCTTTACAAGACAATTACAGGGGTCATTTTGGTTATGGACTCAATTAGTAAGGGTTATCAATGTTGTGGTACATAGAAGAGAGTATGACGTGGATGTTGTATAACCGCTATGACTCGCATTGGTAGTCCAAACTAATTGCAGTATTACGGTATTTCATATTTGGGCTTATCAGTTGTTGTTTTTTAAATTCGTGATCACGTGTCAAGTTTTTTCAGTATGGAATCCAATGGAGTCAAAATGATTTTCAAATGAGTCTTTTCTTTTATTTGTTTTCTAAAGTTTTAACCTAATCGTTAGTGGTCCAAGGGGAGAATGTTAATCTCACATCATGGTGGCCCACTTAACCTTGATTATTTGCATTGGATTCCTATTAAAGTTGACTGATATTGAGGATGCCCATATTAAAATCACATTTATATAGTTATATAGTCTCTTGAAATATAAAGGGTACCATGATGTAAAGGTTTTATTTCAAGGGGTCTAATTGCAAATGTGCGACCCACTTTTCTCCTCCTGCAAAGAAAAACAATCTCACGCTCATTCTTTTTGAGGAAATACATCAGAAAAGAAACTGTGAGATTGTGCAAGGACAAGGAGACAGAGAAAAGAGGATCTTGGCATTAGGGTTTGCAGGATCAAAAGGAAGGAATCAAGGATCTTCTCCAACCTTAATTTATTCTTCACCCATGGCTCAGGTATGGTGATTTAAAGTATTCAATTATGCATTTGATTAATTCCCTTGAGATGTATATGATTCTTGATCCATGGCTATTATTCCGCATTAAATCTATTATATTTCCAACATACTCCTCCCTTCCTCTCCCTCTATCACCCATTCACACCATTCTCAACTCTCTCTCTTTCTCTCATCCTGCACCAAACAGAACCATCGATCGTCGTCGGACGACCGTCACTCGCTTCCCCCCTCGTCGGCCATAAACAGTAACCGTCGACGATCGCCGCCGACCCCAGACAGTGGATTTGACGTAATTTCTTTTTCCTAATTCATAAAAATTCAATTTTGAAAATTTTTTTTTGGTGAAATTGTTTGGCCTGTTGGGTTCTTGTGCCAGTCATGCATCAACGACCTCAAACTATTCAAGCATCAACTGAAGTTATCTTTCCATTCGGCTTTCAAATATACAAACACAATAGTAAAAGTCATTTCAGTGCATGTAACCCCAACGATCTCCATTTAAGGTAACTGATACCTTTTAGTCTTATATGTACAATCCATTATTACGACATGGAGAAACACATGCAACAAATTAATGTTTATCGGGTGAGCCCAAAAGATAGCTTTAACGGTCTCTGTATCGGGACAACTTCTATGGACCTCAATATATACTTGTTCAACAAGATTCTTCAATAGTTGTTGCATTTGCGACCTTTCGGCATATTTTACAATTCTATGCTTCTTTCTTGTGTTGTAAACTGTTTTCAATGTGCTCACATTGAGATTGTTTTTTTTTTGTTTCAGTGTATGCAAAATATCTCTAGACTGACCAAGAGTTTTCGACATATCTATCACCAATTTCTCCTCTTCTGACAATCTATCGGTAAAAGAATGTCCTTCAAAATTTTCTTATGCCAAATGGTTATGAACTCCACATGCAACTAAAAACTATTACCCTTCATTATGGTACAACTCCTTGTCCTTTAGTAGGATTGAGCAATCATATTTTTTGCTACCGGTACTTTTCAATGACTTGCTGATCTGATTTTTCTTTGCATTTCTATTTTTATGTGCCCTCTCTATCACAACTTAGAAGTATCCTTCCATTTTCACTTCTTCCATGTCTGTTTATATCAGATTTCTTGATACAAATAATAAAACCTTGCATTTACCAACTTGTCGAGCCCACGTTATTAATGCCTCTCGACTTTGAAATATCTCATACGCGGTGAAGTCTGCACAATAGTCATCATAAGCTCTGTCCCAATATAGGTATTGAGTAGAAGACTGCATCTGCAAAGTTCATCCAAAATACATTGGGTCAAATCCACCTGAAAGCATTTATTCAACCAAAAAGTGTCAGATGTAACTTGCTGTTCGGCTAAAATATAATTGAGCAATAAGTAAATGTGCGGCCATAAGTGGCCGAACATTTTATTTCTTTTTGGTTACAAACAGCCGAACATGGATTATATGTTCGGGTGCTTGTAGCCGAACAAAGTCACTCTGTTCGACTACTCTCAGCCGAACATTATATGTTTGTTCGGCAGAGATCGGCCGAACAAACATATAAATGTTCGGCAAACGAAGTGAGCATGACGCGAACACGCCAAGAAAAAAAAACCTAAAAAATTGTGATTTAAATGAAAAAATTCTTACCTTTTCATGTTGAGATGATCTAAAATGATTAGTTGTTTATCCATAGTTGTCAATGAGAAAATGTGGATGGTTTTTTAAGATTTGGGTGATTTAAATTTCTAGAGTTTATGAAAATAGTCTATAAATTGGTTTTGAAGAAGAAGAAGAGGTTGGAGGAGGGGTGCCTTCATCACAAGAAGGGGGACTTTCATCATTAAGCTGGTTTTTTGGTAATTATAAAATTATTAAGAGCAAATAAGTCTTTTCATATAGGGATATATAAGTAAAACCACTTAGCTTAAATTTGTTTTTCTTTTTCCGGGGGAGGGGGGGGGGGGTGGGGGGGTGGGGGTGGGGGGGTTGGTTCTTTCTCATTTTTGGGGTGGCAATATTCATTCCCACAAATAAACACTTACCATTTGTTTCATTTTTAGCTTAGTTTTTGAAAACTATCGCAAACTTTCGTCAATTTACCTAAAATACTATCATGACTTTAAATTCTTAAAGGTTAGTGTTTCACATGGCTTTCGACTTGATACGAGTAGTTTGCTTTTTATAATAAGAATATTAATATGAATTTGAAATTGCAAAGATTTTCCGCTAACTATAATTTAATTAGGATATAATTACTTGATTGAAGATTATTACCACCTATATAATATTGACTTTCAAAATAATTGATCACATTGAACTTGTAAAAGTGTAGAGATTCTTACTTAAGCGGCTACACAATATTAGGCAAGAAGTGCAATAATTGTATAATCTTAACACTTTAGTACTTGCATAGTAATTAGCACTTTTTAAACATTAAACTATGCTTCACAGACAATTCAAACTTTTAAGCGAATAGTTGTAGAACTTGGACACTATTTCATACTTTTGAAGTTTATCACATATTATTTGCTGGACTTAATAACCAATCAAGAGATCAAGATCAACCAGTCCAATCGGCCAGGTCGTTGAAAATCAGATGGGAGGTTATCCGTTCAATTGAACACTCCTTAATTATAGAATCACCTTTCAAATCCTTTCTTAGACACCAATCAGACTGTTATATAGTCAGTCTTTTATGACTAATAAAATCAGCAAAATAAATAATTCAAAAATAATTTATCTAGTAATAATATTTATTAAAATAAATTTTTCAGCATGAATAACTTATTCAGTATAACCCTGTAATAAGACTGTTAGTTCAAATAGATAATATTGAAATTCAATAATTCCATAATCAATACTCATATAAAATAAATATTTATTAACAATAATTCATGCAAAACTGAACGTTAGAATAAATGGACAGAGTAATAGAATAAGAACCAGATTTTGGAGTAAGGTATGCGTAAAGTGAATCTCCTTAAGATAATTACGTCCCCTGCTACAGTGCATACAAGATAATGGATGTTGGTCTCGTAAGATACAACACTCCTTCATGTATTTTGCACAGCGCTTTACAAAATGTACAATCGAATCAAAGTTAACACATATCTTTTACTTGATTGGTAGTTGAAACAGACCAAAAGGCTACAAAAGTTCTGAAGAGAATTTTGTCTAAGCAGACCTTGTATTCAGAGAAGAAAGAAATGAATTCAGAGTTGTTTTTGGTTCTCTTTGGAGTGCTATTCTACATTTTATATAAGAATCAGAGGAAACCTTTCAATTGTAAATGGTGCAACCTTTCCGAGCAAATACATCTGTTCAGCTGGAACGGGCACAATCTTTCCGAATAGACACATTAGTTCATCGAATAGACACATCCACTCGGTCAAAACGGGCTATCCCTGAATAGACACATCCACTCGGTCGGAACAAGCATAACCATTCTGAATAAACATGTTCGTTCACCGAAAGACATATCCATTCACATATCACTTTCAATATTAGACTAAGAGCTTTTACATTTTTCGATCTCATTTAGCTCTTGTTCTATGCTAACTTTCGGCTTGAATATCTCATTCATTCATGATAGAATTAAACACGTGAATATATCATGTTCATCTCCAATGGAAGGAGAATACATTCCAACCATCTCCCGCATATTCTAAATAGCGGGTCCCGCCTAAAATCAGCTCAAATTTTTCTAAAAACTCACTTGGTTAATTTCAAGTTTCCAACAATCTCTCACAATGAATAGAGATTAAAGAAAATATACAAACAATGAGACTGAATCTATAGTGAAAGGTACTTTAGGAAAGAAACTACATCAAGATAAGTGAAGTAGGTCTTGAACGTTCCATAGCGAAAGCCTTATCAGACTTACTGGCCAATCAGTGAATTAGATCTTAAACTGCCAGTTGTTTACGTAAGCCAAGTCAATAGGGCTCACACATAACTTTTCAAAATCAATCTTGACTCACGATTGTACCCATTTCGGCCCTGGACATTCTTTGTTTTAGAGAAAGTGTTTAGAGAAGAGACTCCCAAAGTGCCAACCCAGCTCTATACTCACATAGGTGATCGTCCTATTAAGAGTAATCTACTCTACTCCACTTATTTTGATAACAAGATATAGACATCGTTAAAGCGTTAAGCTTATCCTAAGCTTTTTTGTAGAAAGCACTTAGGTGCACCATAGGAATGAGTTGTAGTCAAGATCCTAAGTGCTTACTCGTAGAGTCAATCGTAACCAGTTTTCCTTTGAGCTTAGTTGTGGGATCTCCAGTTGCTAAGTGAGATTTCTATTAAGCTAACTCGATATGGTTAGACTTAGCCTCATTCTCCTTAATGCGCAGTTCATATCTCTGCACACAAACTTTTAGTGAATGAATCCGTTAAATTATCATTGGTGCCACAAAGTCAATTGAGATAACTCAATTGAGAGCAACTACCTAACGGTGTTATGTCTATGATGGATATGATTAGACTTATTGTTATATACAAAGTTTTGTGCCCTGGATGTCGCTGCTTGATTATCGCAGTGAATGCATATGGCAGGCACTGATTTTAATCGAAGTGTTATATCCTCTAAAAATTGTCGAAGTTATTCTGCTTCTTCTCCAGCCTTATCCAAGGCTATAAATTTTGATTCCATTGTGAAAAGGGCTATGCATGTTTGTTTAGAGGATGTTCAACGGCTATGCTTACGAGAGTAAAAATGTATCCGCTAATTGATCTCAATTCCCTAGAACCTATAATCTAATTTGCATTATTGTACCCTTCAAGTATAGGTGGATACTCTTCATATCTCAAGGCATATTTTTTTGGTAATACTAGCCTATTAATAGTAATAAGGCAGTCAGTGATTATCACTAGGATTATTAGAGTATCTACTTAATTTTCTTACGACGTAAGCTATATCGGGTCTAGTCTAATTCATTAAACACATTAGTTTTTTTTTGATGATATGAGAATATTACAATTGTCATTTGCAGCTCTTGTATTCTTATGAAGGTAGATATGTGGGAGAAAAGATTTGCATTTCCTTTGATCCCATGTTTCTTGAATATTTCTGTTATCTTGTCTATGTAATGTTACTGAGATAAACTGATTCCATTTAGATTTCTAGTAATTTTATTTCTTAAAATTACATTAGTAACGCCCAGATCCTTCATATCAAAGTTATTGGATAACATTCTTTTATTGGATTTAATAACTTTAATATTAGTCCCGAGTATCAATATGTAGTCTACATAGAGAGATACAATGATATATGTATTTTCAACTATTTTAGCGTAAACACACGTGTCGCATTCATTGATAGTGAATCTATCCCTGATCATGACACTATCCAACTTCTCATGCTACTGTTTAGGAGCATGTTTCAATTTCTTTCCACATTTGTGCTTTTGAGGTAGACGTAACCTCCTTAAATGTTTGAGGCACTCTTTCAAGATTGTTTATACTACGAAATTTAGACCAAAGAATTTAGAGATTCTCGATCTCTTACTCCTTCTTGGTTCAAGTTCTATACTAATTTTTGGTTCATTGGGTCCTTCGTCCTTAAATGTTGTTTCATTTGTTTTTCCCCAAAAGTCTTATTTCTTTTTGTTTGTATGAGAAGACGTCTTCAAAAAACACATCTCTAGATTCAATAAGCATGTTTACATGAATATCTGATATTTCTGATTTTTGTATTAGAAAACTATAGGCTCTACTATTCATGACATAGCATATGAAAATGTCATCCACCGTTTTAGTATTCTTAGGTAGTGATGCTAGTGCCTTTGTAACGCACCCCCACATTTTTAGGTAATAGTAGAAGGGGACCTTTCATATCACAACTCAAATGAAATAAGACCAAACTTCTTGTGGGGTATCCTGATTTGCGATTAATAGGGCTTCCCCCACAAGTTCTGCAGTGATCCAAAACCTATGAGTACGAAATAGATCATCTCTGTTAAAATTTGTTCTTTCTTTTAGCAATCTCATTCTGCTGAAGAGTGTAGGGTATTATAATTTTGGTAGTTCATATCACAACTGACTGAATCTATTTGATTCATACTCTCCGCCTTCGGGATATGAAGGGAGCAGACATCATAGTCGGTTCGACACGCTCAGTGCCTTACATGCTTAATTAGTATCAGGCATTTTCTAGAATTCAAGAAGAGTAGAAGTTAGCAACTTCAATCATAATTGTCTTAAGATTGTTAGACCTGACAACCAATCAAGAGATCAAAATCAACCGGTCCAATCGGCCAGGTCGGTGAAAATCAGTGGGAGGTTTTTCGTTCAATAAACGTTTCTTAATTATAAAACTACCTTTCAAATTTCTTTCTTAGTCATCAACCAAACTGTTATATAGTCAGCCTTATATGAGTAATAAATTAGCAAGATAAATAATTTAAGAATAATTTATCTAACAATTATATTTAGTAAAATAAATATTTTAGCATGAATACCTTATTCAGCATAATCCTATAATAAGATCGTTAGGTCAAATAGGCAATATTAGAATTCAATAATTCCACAATCAATATTCATACAAAATAAACATTTACTAATGATAATTCGTGAAAACTAAATTTAATATAAATGGACAAAGTAACAGAATAAGAACCAGAGTTTGGAGAGAGGTACGCATAAAGTGAATCTTTTTAAGACAATTATATCTCCCGCTACATGCATACGGGATAATGGATGCTGGTCTTACAAGATACGACATTCTTCACGTATTTTACACAACACTTTGCAAAACTACGTACAATGAATCAAATCTAACCTGTACCTTTCACTTGACCGGAAGTTGAAATAGACCAAAGGACTACAAAAATTATTTTTGTCTGAACATACCTTGTATTCACAGAGGAGAAGAAGAAAAATGAAATTTCAAGTTGTTTTTTGTTATCTCTTTAGAGTGGCATTCTACCCTTACATAAAAATCAGAGGTGAAAAACACCTAGAGGGGGAGTGAATAGGTGTTAGTGCTAATCTAAAACTTAATGCAAAACTAAGTGCGCTAAATGCGGAAGCTAATGCAAATTATGCACAAACTAATACAATACAACAAGTGTAGCCGAATTCCCTTGCGAGACTCTGGACTAACTCCCCTTGATTCCCCTTGAAATGGGTTGAGGTGCTATGTGAAGCTCTTGTTGGATGAGTATAAGTAGGCACACACACAAGCAATCCAAGCAATATGAAATACACACAATCAAGCCAAGCATATAAGAATGAATTGCAATAGTAAAAGATGCAAGGCAATATGAAATATGCTCAACACAAGCAAATATGATATGATATGAAGTATGATGCGTTGCACAAAGTAAATGAGAGAGAGTTAGAGAGACAATGGGAGCAATCGCAAACACCGAGATTTGTTTCGAGGTTCGAGCACCTTGCTCTACATCCCCGCCTACACCACCGTGTAGGATTTCCACTATCTCAACTCCCACCGAGGGAACCTCTACCGAAGAGGATTTCTTACAACACTAGGAGTACCAAACTCCTCTCTTAACAACAACCTCCTCACAACCGAGGGGTTAGGCCCGTAGCCAATATAACAACCAACACCTCTACCGAAGAGGTCTACAACCAAACTCAATCACCTCTACCGAAGAGGGATCCAAACCAACAACCCAATACAACAATCTCCACCTCTACCAAAGAGGGAGCAACTCAAGAAATCAAGGGTTTACAACAAGTGGTATATTTCAACCACAAACCTCTTTCCTTTTCTTTTTCCACAAAAAACAAGATCCTAAATAGTTTAGGATAGAAGATATAGCTCAAGTGTGGAATCAAAGTGTTTTTGGAAACAAGCAACAAAGAAAAACTACTTGGGAAATCTCTTGTATATGATAGAAAATGAAATACCAAATCAAAATCTCAAAACCTAGTTTTCTTTGATTTTCCAAAAACCAAAAACAAATAAAGATGAGAAGTTTTAAAGCCCCAAAAACTCCTTTTAAAACTCTTTTAAACACTTCAGAAAACTGGAAATTTTTCTCTTAAAAAAACTTCACTAAAATCCCCAAAGAGATGGTTTATATAGCCCCTATACAAAACTAGCCGTTAGGCTGATGTGGCAGCCTGACAGGCCACCGGTCGACCGGTCCGGTCGACCGCCAACGATCAGAAATATGACCGTTGGGCAATAGCGGTCGACGGCCCGGTCGACCGAAACAAAACAGAGAGCAAAGCTCTCTTCTGCGGTCGACCGGTCCGGTCGACCCAGAAAACCAGAGAGCAGATATACTGCTCCGGTCGACCGGTCCGGTCGACCGTTCCCTGTGCCAGAAACGTGTACAGGTTTGTGCACGTCGGTCGGTCGACCAGCCCGGTCGACCGACTTCTGACCTAGTCGACTGGTCAGAGACCAAGTCGACTTGGTTGAAGCCTGGAACAGAAAATCTGATAAAAACTTGTTTTAAAAATATTTTTATCTTTTACAAAACTTCCATAAAACTTGTTTTACATATTGCATTGATATTAATCATGTGATAAAACATTTCTACTCAAATATCAAGCATATGAAATTTATTTTTGTTTCTTAACAAAAAATCAAGAATCAACACTTGTATTTTTCTCAAACAGATTTTTCCAAAAACATGAATAGGATAGTCAAAATAAGTTTGTCTAGCAAGTTTGAAGCATGTATGTATATCTAGAACATATCTAATATGCATAGGTATAAAGTAAACTTGTTTTGATCTATATTCATGAAAACCAAAAACCAAATCATGAAACGTGTGTGTTTTTGTGCACTTGAGCATATCAACTAAACTAAGATTTACAAATGGATCTAAACTCTATCTAAACTAGGATACCTAAGTCTTCTTGACGATCTTCATCTTCAAGTAGACTTGCTCCAAACTCCGTGATTCTCCAAGTGCAAAGGTATGATCTTTAAGCTTTGGCACCGGAATCATCATGAATAGCTTCTAATCATCTTGTTGAAGCTAATCACCAACTAATATCCTGTTAATGATCTGAAACTTAGAAACACAAGAATATTAGTAAACATAACTACATAAGTGTTGATCATCATCAAAACTAGAGTGGAAGGCCATTGGGCAACAATCTCCCCTTTTTGATGATGACAAAACTCATGGAGTTATATATGCATGGATTAAAGATAAGCTTCAAGGAAGCTCCCCCTTAACTCATGCATAAACAAATAAACATAAATATGCAAGAATGATAATGCATAAACAATAAAAACTCTAGATACCACATGGAATATCCAAAACAAAGCAAGCTCTAGATACCAATTACAACAATTACAAAGTAAGCTTTGGATACCAATTAAACTTAATAAACAATTAAACTTAATATTCTTGATATTAAAACATAATATATGCATATAACATGCATATAAAACTTAAATACTTCTCCCCTTTTTGTCAATCATCAACAAAGGGGTAAACAATCAAAACCATAGATAAAATGAGGGGTAAAAATCTTTCTCCCCCTTTTTGTCAATCAAAACAATGCAAACAATGTTCTCCCCCTTTTTGTCTAAAAAAAAAAACAAAGTCAATAAGGGGTGATTACAAACAT
Source organism: Agave tequilana (assembly GCA_038442645.1). Taxonomy (NCBI): domain Eukaryota; kingdom Viridiplantae; phylum Streptophyta; class Magnoliopsida; order Asparagales; family Asparagaceae; genus Agave; species Agave tequilana. Next base: position 71,070 of record JAVJIF010007446.1, on the reverse strand, counting down.
GATATCAATTAAAAAATATGTCAATGAAGCATCTTGATACCAATAAACAAGGATCAATATATGTTATATGCTATATACATTCATGAAGAGTAAGACGCTAAGTTAGCTTCCCTGCACATATGCATTACATGAAGAAAGGATGACAAGCCCCAATTCACATAACACATATTATGTAATGCATAAGAGGAGATGTGAGCTCCCCCTACACACGTATATCATATAAAGAAGAGTTGTCAAGCTCCTCAATTTATAATATACTCAACATGAATCTATATGTAAGAGAGATGTTAAGCTCTCCTTGCATATAGGAAATACAAATCAAAACTTTGAATATATTCTTTAAACAACATATGAGATACCAATTGTAATTAAACATAAATCCTAAATTCCTAAAACATGAATCTTGATACTAAATGTATTCAAAATTTGTTATGTTTAACCAATTTAAAAGATTTTACATAGAGACATTGATACCAATAGTAAGAATTGTTCATTTTAAAAACATATAATTTGATGTTGATATCATATGTTTAAAATAACAACTTTTAATCATAAAGAGTGAAAGTACAAATACCAATTGAAATACAAAATCAAATTTTCTCCCCCTTATGAAATACAAACTAAAGTCATGCATAGTCTTGATAACAATTTAAAAGTAATAAATTTAAACAAAATTGAAACTCAAGCACTAGCATAAACACAAACATATATATGTATGAAAAATAGATACCAATAGAATTGATATACTTGAAATTTAAAGCATACATACATACAAAACATATATGAGTATACAAGAAGATCAAAATGATACCAATTGAAAGTGTTCAATGATACCAATTGACATAACAATAAGTTCAAGTGTATACATCATATTATCTACCACCCAATCATAATTCAAGTTTTAAAGATTTTCAATTAGGGCAAACATGAACATGATCTCCCATCCTACCGCCCTTGGATGGTAGGGGTTTTCAAAGATAGATTTAAAAATGTAGTTTTGTTTGAAAATCACTACCAAAATGAAGAACACCGCAACTAGTTAAATGGAAAACTTGTTAACTAGCACGAAATCCTTCAAGCAAGGAATAAAACAAAAATGAAATTCACATGATAATCATCACTCTAACCAATAAAGCATACCTCATGAGAAACAAAACATGAGCAATAGATATGAGTGTACAAATAATATGTGAAGATCATAATCATGAAAAATATTTCATTAAGCTCAATTATTCCTTAAAACATAATTCCATCAAAAACATGAAAAATCATATAAAACTCCTTATTTAATCTTCAAGGCATATGTATGTCTAATACAAGCTAAAATATACATACATATCCAAAACTCAACGAGTCCACTAAATGTATATTCATGAAGGCACGTGGCTCAAAAAGATGTATATGTATAAGATTAGTTTGAACTAGATGGACATATACATGAAATTAAACATAAATACATGAAACATGAAAAACTAAATTTTCATCACAACAAATTTCATTTCAAGGTATATGTATGAATTGTCAAATATGAAGTATACATACATATCTCTAAACACAATTGAGTCCAAATATAGATTTGCATGAAAGGCAAATGACTCAAGGGGTTATACATGTATATCTTAAAGTTTGGCAATACAAACATATACATGAAGTGAAACACACAATCATAAAACAAATCCAAAAATGGAATACAAGTTTGAAATGTATGAATCATCAAAACTAGACTATACAACACATCTAATGGGTTCAAATAAGCAATCAAGCCCAAACATATATAGATTTATTTGTGGCCCACTATATGTACAAGTAATTCCTAGTCTTAATGAAAACTAACATCTAAACAAGTAATCTTAACAAGAAGCATCAAAACAAATATGAAAATCATCATGATAAACTAAAAACATGATTACTATGTAGATTCACATGTATTAGATTCATGATGTACATTATAGCTTAAACAAAAGTGAGAACACTAAGTATGGATTCATATAAGCATGTGTGTCTCAAATACTATACATGTATGTCAAGGATCTAATAAACATGGAATGAACATACTAATCCATAGACATCAAAAACATGCTATAAACAATGAATATTAAAAGCATGTAGACAATAAATGGGAGTAAAGGATTGTTACCAAAACCGAAGAAGCAACTTTCCTTGTCTCCAAAACATGGTGGTCATCTCCACCAAATCTTCCCTTGAAAGTGATGCATCCAATTTGATTTTCATGAAGTCCGGAACGCATCCACTCCAAGGTGTCATCACTCTCACGTCACGTGAGAGCCCACACCTACATCAAAAATTGGAGGGGTGGTCTTTGGTACCCATACTCTTTTGGGTCCATGGGGGTTAGTCTCATTTCTAACCCAAACAAAATTCTTGGCTAAATTTTTAACATGTAAGCGATCATAGCAAAATTTAGCAAGATGGCCTTTTCGGCCACAATGTGTACATGTGTACACATGAGCATACTTGTGTTGATGGTGTCCGTGTGAAGCATGTGTATGCCGTGATGGGTGTGCATGCATAAAGGATGGAACTTGTTTCTTTCGAACCAAGGTTTCCAACCGTGAGTGGTTCATGGCACATTGGCTCATAGTGGAGCCCAAACAATCTACTCTCTTCTTTAACATACAAATATCATCAATAATTTTAGAAGAAGAGGTACATGCATTAGGTAGACTAGATGAAGAAGCTACACTAGCATGGCAAACATATGCATCAATTTTATTTTGCAAAACAATATTCTTATCTAAACAAACATTCAACTCATTTGAAATAGAAATGATTTTGTTTTTCAAAGCAACATTCTCTTTTAAAACAAAATCAACTTTAGAAGACAAATTTCATTTTTCTTCAAAAGAGTTTCACAATCATTTTTAGACTTTAAAAATTATTTTCTTTTAAAGCAAGTTCCAATTGAGATCTCAATGAATCCTTTCATTATAGACCTCAACCTTTTCTTGCAAAACACAATCAAGTCTAGAATGCAAACACTTATTTTCTTTTTCAATTTCTAGACTTTCTTTTTCAAAATCTTATATTTTTCTATTAGTTTTTCACAAACAATAGAAAGTTCTTCATTCAAAGCATGGGCATCAATATGATCATTTGAAGAACTAGCATCATCATCACTATCTAATGGAGTTTCCGAGTGTACCTCAAGGGAGTCATTCCCTTGGACCATATAGCATTGTTGTGGCTCGGATTCTCCGCTAGATTCCTCTTCTTGGATTGGCAATTGAAGCTTGGAGGTGGTGGTTGTTGTCAACTTGTTCCACACTGCAAAAGCGGAATCAAGATTAGAAAACACACATAAGATAATTTTTAGGTAATGTGCTTCTAATAGCCTCTAGGGCTTGTGCATTGGCCCCTATATGATTACCATCACCAAGATAACATCTCTTGGTGGCGGCAAGGAAGACATGCAAACCTAGGGTCTTTAGGTACATGGACATCTTATACTTCCAAACATCAATGTTGGAAGGGTCAAAGCTAGGAGGGGTCATGAAGTCCATGGTAAACTATATATGAACAAACAAACAAATGCAAATGAGATTAGCAAGCAAATGGATCACTCCTAGGATGTTAAGCCTAAGTATCAGGAGCACTAGCTCTGATACCAATTGAAAAACACCTAGAGGGGGGGTGAATAGGTGTTAGTGCTAATCTAAAACTTAATGCAAAACTAAGTGCGTTAAATGCGGAAGCTAATGCAAATTATGCACAAACTAATACAATACAACAAGTGTAGCCGAATTCCCTTGCGAGGCTCTGGACTAACCCCTTGATTCCCCTTGAAATGGGTTGAGGTGCTATGTGAAGCTCTTGTTGGATGAGTATAAGTTAGGCACACACACACAAGCAATCCAAGCAATATGAAATACACACAATCAAGCCAAGCATATAAGAATGAATTGCAATAGTAAAAGATGCAAGGCAATATGAAATATGCTCAACACAAGCAAATATGATATGATATGAAGTATGATGCGTTGCACAAAGTAAATGAGAGAGAGTTAGAGAGACAATGGGAGCAATCGCAAACACCGAGATTTGTTTCGAGGTTCGAGCACCTTGCTCTACATCCCCGCCTACACCACCGTGTAGGATTTCCACTATCTCAACTCCCACCGAGGGAACCTCTACCGAAGAGGATTTCTTACAACACTAGGAGTACCAAACTCCTCTCTCAACAAAACCTCCTCACAACCGAGGGGTTAGGCCCGTAGCCAATACAACAACCAACACCTCTACCGAAGAGGTCTACAACCAAACTCAATCACCTCTACCGAAGAGGGATCCAAACCAACAACCCAATACAACAATCTCCACCTCTACCAAAGAGGGAGCAACTCAAGAAATCAAGGGTTTACAACAAGTGGTATATTTCAACCACAAACCTCTTTCTTTTTCTTTTCCACAAAAAACAAGATCCTAAATAGTTTAGGATAGAAGATATAGCTCAAGTGTGGAATCAAAGTATTTTTGGAAACAAGCAACAAAGAAAAACTACTTGGGAAATCTCTTTATATGATAGAAAATGAAATACCAAATCAAAATCCCAAAATCTAGTTTTCTTTAATTTTCAAAAACCAAAAAACAAATAAAGATGAGAAGTTTTAAAGCCCCAAAAACTCCTTTTAAAACTCTTTTAAACACTTCAGAAAACTGGAAATTTTCTCTTAAAAAAACTTCACTAAAATCCCCAAAGAGATGGGGTTTATATAGCCCCTATACAAAACTAGCCGTTAGGCTGATGTGGCAGCCTGACAGGCCACCGGTCGACCGGTCCGGTCGACCGCCAACGGTCAGAAATATGACCGTTGGGCAACAGCGGTCGACCGGCCCGGTCGACCGAAACAAAACAGAGAGCAAAGCTCTCTTCTGCGGTCGACCGGTCCGGTCGACCCAGAAAACTAGAGAGCAGATATACTGCTCCGGTCGACCGGTCCGGTCGACCATTCCCTGTGCCAGAAACGTGCACAGGTTTGTGCACGTCGGTCGGTCGACCGGCCCGGTCGACCGACTTCTGACCTAGTCGACTGGTCAGAGACCAAGTCGACTTGGTTGAAGCCTGGAACAGAAAATCTGATAAAAACTTGTTTTAAAAATATTTTTATCTTTTACAAAACTTCCATAAAACTTGTTTTACATATTGCATTGATATTAATCATGTGATAAAACATTTATACTCAAATATCAAGCATATGAAATTTATTTTTGTTTCTTAACAAAAAATCAAGAATCAACACTTGTATTTTTCTCAAACAGATTTTTCCAAAAACATGAATAGGATAGTCAAAATAAGTTTGTCTAGCAAGTTTGAAGCATGTATGTATATCTAGAACATATCTAATATACATAGGTATAAAGTAAACTTGTTTTGATCTATTATTCATGAAAACCAAAAACCAAATCATGAAACGTGTGTGTTTTGTGCACTTGAGCATATCAACTAAACTAAGCTTTACAAATGGATCTAAAACTCTATCTAAACTAGGATACCTAAGTCTTCTTGACGATCTTCATCTTCAAGTAGACTTGCTCCAAACTCCGTGATTCTCCAAGTGCAAAGGTATGATCTTTAAGCTTTGGCACCGGAATCATCATGAATAGCTTCTAATCATCTTGTTGAAGCTAATCACCAACTAATATCCTGTTAATGATCTGAAACTTAGAAACACAAGAATATTAGTAAACATAACTACATGAGTGTTGATCATCATCAAAACTAGAGTGGAAGGCCATTGGGCCAACAAGAGGAAATCTTTCGGTTATAAATGGTGCAACCCTTCTGAACAGACACATCTGTTCAGTTAGAACAGACTCAACCTTTCGAACAGACACATCCATTCATTAAATAGACACATCCATTCGGCCGAAACGAGTTACTCCGAATAGACACATACATTCGGCCAGACATGTTCGTTCGTCGAACAGACACATTCATTCACATACCACTTTCAATGTCGGAATAAAGAATTTTACTCTTTTAGCCATTTAGCTCTTGTTTTAGGCCAACTTCCAACTTGAATATCTCATTCATTCAGAGATGGAATTGAACATGTGAATATACCACGTTCATGCCAATGGAAGGCGAACACATTTCAACCATCTCTTGTGCATTTTGAGCAGTGAGTCTCGCTTAAATCCAGCTCAAATTTTCCCAAAAACTCACTTGGTTAATTCCAAGTTTCCAACAATATTATAAAACTGAAATATATTATAGTTGAACACAATTGTGATAGACTCAATTAAAGTACTAAATATGCTTGAATCAACAGATTGTTGGCATTAATTTTGTATTCCTGCTTTTAGAAACTTGAGAAATTTTTTTCAGTTGATTGTTCTTTCTTGTTATTTGGACTTATTGCATCAAAGCTTGTTATACTAATAATAGTTTTGTGTACTAAGCACTTGCTTTTGTTGTTTATATGATAGATTGTGATATATTTTATTGAGATACATTATGATAGTGACTTATGGCTGTGGGGGTAAAGAAGAAATATGTTGGTGGGAAGTTCATTTGATAAAGAAGTATGAATGGTCATTGTTTTAATTGAGATATCACCTAAAGAAGATTAGGGTAGTATTAGACTTAATTGTTTATTTGAAGCTGTCATAACTAGAATTTGATAAAGGGTTGATAATAATAGATTATGGTAGCCCAGCATGGAAAGATGTTGGATTACTTGGATATGGACCAAAACGTGAAGCACGTTATTAAACATCTCCAATCTAGTACAAGCTATAAAGAGTGATATCAGATTCTTACAAGGTTGACACTTAAAATAAGAAGCACAATATGTTGTTAGCCCAAAGGCCCATCACTCTAATTTGATGATGATCAACTCATGTAGTTATAGTACTAATGATCTTGTGTTTAATTAGTGACAGATTTATGATCAAGATCTTAGTAGGTGCATAGCTTCAACAAAGGATTTAAAGTCAAGTTTGGAGCTAGCACGGTTTGATCCAAGGAGCTTTGGATCGTGTTTTGGACCAAGTCAAGAAGACGAGAAGACTTCAAGTGAAGACTTCAAGATTGAAGACTTGTGTCTAGGTTTGTTTTAGAAGATTTTTGTTTTTAGTTAAAATATAAAGGATAGAATAGTTGGTGGATTGCTCAAGTATACATATACACACACACTCTTGATTTAGTTTGTTTTTATAAAAGAATTTTCTTTTAGAAAAATACATGTTTGGTTTTTGGTTTTCTAGTTTCATGTTTTAACCAAAACCATGTTTAGAGCTTAATGTCAAAAACATAGATATTTCACCATGTTTGTGTAGTGGATCATATCCATACACACTATGCTTTAAAAGAGTTTAAATATCTTGTTTTTGTATTTGTAGAAGTTTTGGAAAAATCAAGTTTTGGAAAATACTGTTTTTCATTTGAGCCAAATTTTCCTTATTACAAAAATAGTCCAAATCATTTGTAACATGCCTTGATTTTGTGCAAGCATGTTTGTTTATCAAAATATATTGGTAAAACTATTTTTGTAGATTTTTTTATATTTTATGGGATTTTATTTCAATCAAAAAGACCTAGTTTTAAATCCCTTAACAGTTCTGTCCTGGCTTCAGCGGTCGACCGACCGGTCGACCGAAGCCTGAAGTCGGTCGACCGAGCAGTCGACCGATGTGCACAGACGTGCACGCTCAGTTCTGGCAGGAGGCCAAACGACCGATCCGGTCGACCGTCCAGAGAGCTCTGCTCTCTGGAAAGGCCACCGACCGGTCGACCGAACAGAGAGACGTGCTCTCTGTATCCTGGCTCGGTCGACCGGTGGCTCAACGGTCTAAAATATGACCGTGGCCGGTCGACCGACAGTTCTGTCAGGCCCCAACGGTTAGTTTTTGGAGGCCTATAAATGGGCCATTTGGGGGCTGTTTTCTCTAAGATTTTTAGGGAGTTTTTATGCCAGTTTTTCCTACTCTTTAAGAGGTTTTTCTCTACAAAATTGAGAGCAAATATTTCCTATCAAAAGGGGAGTTTTTATCAAGAGTGTTAAAAGTGATTTCCTTGAGTTTTTCACCACCATTCTCATCCTTGTTTTTCTCACAAACACTTGAGCAATCCATAGACATATTCATCTTATAGGAGTGTTGTAGTGAGATAGTTTTTAGGTGATCAAAGTGTTGTGATCACCAAATACTTGTTCTTTGTACTTTGAGGAGGCGGACGAGTGTGTTCGCGGTGGTTTAGAGTTCGTGTGTGAACTCTTGTTTGAGGTGCGGCCTCGGCGAGCTTGTGGGGCTCGCAGTGTGTACGGGACTAGGGAGTCCAAGGGCTTGTAGGTGTTGCGGCACCGAGGAGTGATCCATTGGGATCGTGCATAGTGAAAATCCTTCGTGTGTCGAAGGCGGGGATGTAGAGCAAGTGTGCTCGAACCTCGAAACAAATCCCTTGTGTTTGCGATTGCTCACTCTCTCTCTCTATCTCTTGTTTATATCTTGCATGCTCTTATTGTCTTTATATTTATATGCTTGATATTTTGTGTGCTTAATTGTTATATGCTTGGGGATTGTTTGCTAACACTAGTTTTCAACCAAGAGAGCCAACGCGGCACCTCAACCCATATCTAGGGGAATCTTGAGGAGTTAGTCCAGAGCCCTTCACGAGGAATTCGGCTACACTCTTGTGTTAAACTTAGTATTTAGTGTAATAAGTTTTATTTAGGTCATAATAGTTTTTAATTCCGCATTATTTGTCATTTAGTGACCATTAGATTAGCCATCACCTATTTACCCCCTCTCTAGGTGATTACAATTGGTATCAAAGCCAAGTGCTCTGAATTTGGGTCTTACAACCTAGAGTTAAAGATCCTCTTTTTAGGCTAATCACTATTTTTGTACACACACCATGGATTTCATGTCACCACCCACTTTTGACATTCTTAACATCCAAGTTTGGAAGGTTAAGATGTCCTTGTACCTCAAGGCCCTAGGCATTCATGTTTACCTTGCCATCACTAATGGTTCATATTGTTTAAATGGAAAGAATTTTGAGGCTAATGCAAAAGCCCTTTATGCTTTGAAGAGTACCCTAAATGATAATTATTTATCTAGAGTTTCTAACATTGATTCGGCTTTTGTAGCATGGAACATCATCACCTCCCTTGGCGAAAAGGATCTATATTATGCCGGGAGCGATTCGGACGTTGGAAGCGACACCTCCAACGCGTGCTACATGATCCAAGGGGATAACCCCCTTGAGGTAACTACCGAATCCGAGGTAGAAGATAATGACATGTCATATGATGAACTTGCTTCATTTGTCAACAACTACTTGAAAAATATGACATGCTTAAGAAAGATAATAAAAATTTAAAAAGGGATTTTGATTGCATGTTAAAAGAAGATGTTTCTTTTAAAAATAAAATTGCATGCATTGAAAAGGAAAATGAGATTTTAAAAAAATGAGAATGTTTCCTTATTGTCTAAATTGAATGATTTATGTGAAGGAAACACGAGTTTGAAAAATAAAATAGTTTTGGTGAAAAAACAAAAGGAAATTGCTTTTCAAGAAAACACTTCTTTAAAAAGAAAAATTTTTGAAAAAGAAAAAGAAAAAAGAATTTGTTTCTAAAAAGAATAAGAAAAATGATTTTATATCTCATCATGCTTTACATGCCACCACTAATGAGATTAATGTTTTGAAAAATAAAATGAATTGTTTGAGCTCAACTTTGAGCTCATGTGCTTTTAACCATAAGAGATTGGAGTCCTTATTTTCAAAGAAACAAACTCCACATGTTTATGCATATCCTCATCATGCATATGCTTATGTTGCACGTCTTGATCACACTCACACACATAAGCATCCTAAGGTATACAAGTGTACACATTGTGGCCGCAAAGGCCATTTAGCAAAGTTTTGTTTGATAAGTTACATTATTTAAATTTTGCTAAGAAAAATGTTTGGGTGCCTTACAATGCTAACCCAAAGGACCCAAAAGAAAATGGGTACCAAACCCCCACCTTGTGTTTTTGATATAGGTGAGGGCTCTCACACGACGTGAGAGATTTGGTGCCTGATGGTGGATGCAAATGGACATGATAGACACACATATTGATGCATCGCTATCAAGGAGGTTTGGTGGGACAACCACCATGTTTGGAGGTTTGGAATTGGTAACAATCTCTAAACTTCTTAGTTTATTTACATGCTTGTTCATTTATCATATTTTTAGCATGTTCATGTTTTTAGGTTTTGTGCTTTATGTGGTATATGCTCGTGTAAATGTAGTTTTGTCAAAACTCGTATTTATACATGGACAAATAGTGAGCAACAAATTGACTCATATATGTTTGCACTTCATGCTCATTTGTACCCACTATATGCACATGTATAGCTTAGTTTTGATGATTCCTTCATTTATACTTGTTTTGCCTATTTTCATGTTTTTGATGGATCTTTAACTAGTTTTCAAAAATTAATTTAAACTAGTTATTTATTCTTCAAATTAGTAGTTTATGAGATATACACTTGATCCTATTATTGTTTCAATTGGTATCATTGAATATTGTTTTTCAATTGGTATCAATTTGATTCTATTTTTGTATATACTCATATTTTGTTTTCCTATATATGTATGTATCAATTTCAATTGGTATACTCATTTTTCATACATATATATGAGTTATTTGTGCTTGAGTTAAAATCGATTTACATGTTTAAGCACAAAGTTTGTTTTTATGCTAAGCTTAATTCAAATTTCAATTGGTATAAATTTTCAAGCTTATGCATTAGTTTTAAATTGGTATCAATACAATTGATCATTATTTTACAATTGGTCATCATTTTCAAAATTGGTATCAAAATTCAAAATGTGTAATGCTTATTTACAATTGATATCTTAAAAATAAGTTTATAAAGATATCTCAAAATTTTATTTTAAAAAAATAATAATAATATATTCAAAATGTTTTGGATTTGTATTGCCAATATGCAAGGAGAGCTTAACATCTCTTCTACATATAGATTCATGATTGAGTATATCTAGTATTGAGGAGCTTGACAACTCTTCTCTATGTGATACACGTGTGTAGGGGGAGCTTCACATCTCCTTTAATGCATTACATAATATGCGTTATGTGAATTAGGGCTTGTCATCCCTCTTTCATGTAATGTATATGTGTAGGGAAGTTAACTTAGCGTCTTCCTCTTCATGAATATATATCGCATATAACCATTATTGATTTCACCCCTTATTGATCTCTTTGTTTTTGACAAAAAGGGGGAGAAAAATTTTGTTTACTTTCACCCCTTTGTTGATGATTGACAAAAAGGGGAGAAGTATTTGTGATTTGTTTGGTTTATATGCATATTTTCCTTACTTAAGGGGGAGAAGTATTGTTTTTTCTTGCTAAAGGGGGAGTAGTATTTATGCTTATGCATATATGTTGTTTTGCAAATAGGAGATAAAGAATTTGATTTGTTTTATGCTTGAGTGCATGTTTATCTCCTTCATTTGCATACATGTTTACATGCATTCATTGCATATTTATTGTTTATGTGTTATGCATGAGTTAAGAGGGAGCTTCTTTGAACCTTTACTTTAATCCATGCATATATAACTTCATGAGTTTTGTCATCATCAAAAAGGGGAAGATTGTTGGCCCAAAGGCCCATCACTCTAGTTTTGATGATGATCAACTCATGTAGTTATAGTACTAATGATCTTGTGTTTAATTAGTGACAGATTTATGATCAAGATCTTAGTAGGTGCATAGCTTCAACAAAGGATTTAAAGTCAAGTTTGGAGCTAGCACGGTCTGATCCAAGGAGCTTTGGATCGTGTTTTGGACCAAGTCAAGAAGATGAGAAGACTTCAAGTGAAGACTTCAAAATTGAAGACTTGTGTCTAGGTTTGTTTTAGAAGATTTTTGTTTTTAGTTAAAATGTAAAGGATAGAATAGTGGTGGATTGCTCAAGTATACATATACACACACACTCTGATTTAATTTGTTTTATAAAAGAATTTTCTTTTAGAAAAATACATGTTTGGTTTTTGGTTTTCTAGTTTACATGTTTTAACCAAAATCATGTTTAGAGCTTAATGTCAAAAACATAGATATTTCACCATGTTTGTGTAGTGGATCATATCCATACACACTATGCTTTAAAAGAGTTTAAAATATCTTGTTTTTGTATTTGTAGAAGTTTTGGAAAAAATCAAGTTTTGGAAAATACTGTTTTTCATTTGAGCCAATTTTTCCTTATTACAAAATAGTCCAAATCATTTGTAACATGCCTTGATTTTGTGCAAGCATGTTTGTTGATCAAAATATATTGGTAAAACTATTTTTGTAGATTTTTCTATATTTTATGGGCTTTTATTTCAATCAAAAAGACCTAGTTTTAAATCCCTTAACAGTTCTGTCCTGGCTTCAGCGGTCGACCGACCGGTCGACCGAAGCCTGAAGTCGGTCGACCGAGCGGTCGACCGACATGCACGCTCAGTTCTGGCAAGAGGCCGGTCGACCGATCTGGTCGACCGTCTAGAGAGCTCTGCTCTCTGGAAAGAACCTGGTCGACTGACCGGTCGACCGGACAGAGAGACGTGCTCTCTGTATCCTGGCTCAGTCGACCGATGGTTCAACGGTCTGAAATATGACGTTGGCCGGTCGACCGACCGGTCGACCGACCGTTCTGTCAGGCCCAACGGTTAGTTTTTGGAGGCCTATAAATTGGACCATTTGGGGGCTGTTTTCTCTAAGATTTTTGGAGAGTTTTTGTGCCAGTTTTTCCTACTCTTTTAAGAGGTTTTTCTCTACAAAATTGAGAGTAAATATTTCCTATCAAAAGGGGAGTTTTTATCAAGAGTGTTAAAAGTGATTTCCTTAAGTTTTTCACCACCATTCTCATCCTGTTTTTCTCACAAACACTTGAGCAATCCATAGACATATTCATCTTATAGGAGTGTTGTAGTGAGATAGTTTTTAGGTGATCAAAGTGTTGTGATCACCAAAGACTTGTTCTTTGTACTTTGAGGAGGCGGACGAGTGTGTTCGCAGTGGTTTAGAGTTCGTGTGTGAACTCTTGTTTGAGGTGCGGCCTCGGCGAGCTTGTGGGGCTCGCGGTGTGTACGGACTAGGGAGTCCGAGGGCTTGTAGGTGTTGCGGCACCGAGGAGTGATCCATTGGGATTGTGCATAGTGGAAATCCTTCGTGTGTCGAAGGCGGGGATGTAGAGCAAGTGTGCTCGAACCTCGAAACAAATTCCTTATGTTTGCGATTGCTCACTCTCTCTCTCTCTATCTCTTGTTTATATCTTGCATGTTCTTATTGTCTTTACATTTATATGCTTGATATTTTGTGTGCTAATTGTTATATGCTTGGGGATTGTTTGCTAACACTAGTTTTCAACCAAGAGAGCCAACGCGGCACCTCAACCCATATCTAGGGAAATCTTGAGGAGTTAGTCCAGAGCCCTTCACAGAGAATTCGGCCACACTCTTGTGTTAAACTTGGTGTTTAGTGTAATAAGTTTTATTTAGGTCATAATAGTTTTTAATTTCGCATTATTTGTCATTTAGTGACCATTATATTAGCCATCACCTATTCACCCCCCCCTAGGTGATTACATATGCAAGAACCCAAGCACAAAAAACAGATCAAGCCCAATATGAAGCACAATATGTCAATATCTCCTTTCAAGGGGAGCCTGGGAGAGGCTAAGGCAGACTCTTCAGACGCAGGTGGATGATGTCTCCGACAACCACTCAGAAGAGACTCGACAAGGACATTATGTGATCAACGGCATCTCGAAGCCCCGATTTTTGCTAGCAATTGTAGCATGTGCAGAGTTACTATTTATTTTGGTTTTTTGTTTCAGGGTGGATCGGAGTTTGTTGGAGCAGTGGGCTTCTAATGCAAGAGATGACAAGTATAAAGAGAGACAGATAACAATATAAACTAATAGAAATAAAGAGAACAGCACACTAGTATTTAACATGGTTCGATCAATGTGACCTATGTCTACGGAGGAGACAGTAAGAGAAATCCACTAATTAAAAGGAAAGAATACAAGAGATTACAACTCTAATCTCACTTACCCAAGCCCAATGAAATCCAGCTCATTAGAGCTAACAAAAGGAAGATAAATAGTAAGAGAAAGGAGAAGTTAATACAATATTTGGCAACTCTCTCTTCTCACTTCCTTGCACTTCAAATCTCATGTAATGTGATGCCTATTTATAGGCAAAACTTCTAAACTCCTTCATTACTTCACCCTACATATACATCAAAATCATAGAGTGGCTAAGATCTTCATAGGGTGAGGGTGGCTATGATCTTCATATAGTGGCTATTGATGACTTTTAGGGAGGCTAGAGATTTCATAGGGTGACTATAATGACTTTTAGGGTGGATAGAGATTTCATAGGGTGACTAATTGATTTTGAGAAAAGGTCTAAGATTACGATTTGATTTATTCATTAAAAACATATCAACAAATCTCCACCTTGTCTGGAATAAATAACAAATCTCTCTAACTTAATTTGAACTGTATAAAGCGTCCTTTGGATTCATGTTGTCTTCTTTAGCCTTGACGGGCTCAACCTTCACCACTTTGAATATCAAATAATTCGAGACAGTACTCGAACTTGCGCGAAGGTATAGGTTTTGTCATCATATCTGCTGGATTATCTGCAGTACCAATTTTCTTAATTTTGATGAATTCAATTTCTCGAATAAAGTGATACTGACATCAATGTATTTGTTCTCTCATGATCTGGTGCTCGTCAGATGTATAGCACTCTGGCTGTCATAAAACACTGTAGTTACTCATTGGTGTAAGCTGAGATCTTCAACCAAATCTCTTAACTAAATAGCTTCTTTTATTGCCTCTGTAACTGCCATATACTCTGCCTTCATAGTAGACAAAGCAATTGTCGACTTAAAGTCGCATTCCAACTAATGGCACTAACTGAAAGAGTGAAAGCATATCCTGTCAGAGATCTTTTTCTATCCAAATCACCCACAAAACTGAATCTAAATATCCAATAATTTTGCAATCAGAATTAGTTCCCCTGTCAAAATATAGATCAATATTAGTAGATCCTTTTAAATATCACAAAATCTATTTCATTGCCTGCCAATGGCCTTTTCCTGACCTGTCATTTATCGACTTATGACACTAACTGCATGTGAAATGTCCGATCGAATGCACACTATAGCATACATAATGCTTCTAACTGCACTAGCATAGGGAATATGAGACATGTACTTCTCCTCTTCATCAGTTTGAGGAGACAAATCTGCTGAAAGTAAAAAATAAGCAGCAAGTGGAGTTTTCACATGTTTGGCATCAAGCATGCCAAATCTCTTCAACACCTTCTCGATGTATTTCTTCTGAGATAGGAACAATTTTCCTTTTTGCCTATTTTTGTGAATTTCCATTCCCAAAATCTTGTCGATGCTCCCAAATCTTTCATCTCAAACTCTTGTTTGAGTTGAGTTTTCAACTTATCAACTTCAGACATGTCTTTAACTGCAATCAACATGTCATCAACATATAAAAGTAAATATATAAATAAAAAGTATCATTATGCTTCCGATGATAAACACAACTATCATATTTACTCCTAGAGTAATCATGCTCAATCATGAAAGTATCAGGCCTCAAATACCATTGCTTGGGTGATTGCTTCAAACTATAAAGAGATTTTTTTAACCTGTACACATGGTCTTCATTTCCTTCAATAACGAATCCTTCTGGTTGATGCATAAAGATTTGCTCTTCAAGCTCGCCATGAAGGAAAGTTATTTTCACATCAAGTATCTCGAGCTCTAGATCGAACCAAGCAACTATGGCTAGCAACACGCGAATAGAGGTGCGCTTCACAACTGGAGAGAATACTTCATTGACGTCGACACCCTCTATTTTACTGTAGCCTTTGGCTACCAAGCGTGCTTTGTATCTTACAGACTTAGCACCAGGAACAGCTAATAATTTTCTGTCCCCTGGGCGGCGTCACTAACTCTCATGTTTAGTTCTTGTGAAGAGATTCTATCTCTTCAGTCATAACAACAGTCCATTCTGCAGCTTTATCAGAACTGATAGTGTAACACTTGCCCTAATTTAAGCATTTCTTTTCCTAATTAATCATAAGGGGTAATGGGATTAGTATGCATGCATGATACTTTAGTTAAGTCATGCATATTATATGTGTATGTATAAATAAGTATGTATACATGAGTATTTATACACCCATGTATATAGGTATAAGAATAACCCCACATGTGTTTGACTTATTACCACCATGCCCCCATGCTTGTACCTCATGGAGAGGGGGGAGACGCATGGAGAAGAGTAACTTTGATGGGATGTTTAGGGGACACATGGCACAATCCTATGGAGGGTTAGAGGCTATAAATAGAGGGGATGAAGAGGATTAAACACTTTTTGATAAAACACTCTTTTTCTCTCTTCACAACCTCTCTCCCTCTCTCTCCTTTCACAACAACAACAACAGCAACAGCAACAGCAACAACAACAGCAACAGCAACAGCAACAACAACAACAACAGCAGCAACAACAAGAGGGCAGCAGTAAAATCAGACCATACAACTTCAAGAGTGAGTAGAACATGCTAATCTTAACAACATGATGAGTAGAAATAAGTAGGAATTGAAATAAGTGTAAGAGATATACAAGTATTTGACCTTATGTATGTTTTGGGTTCATGTGTTTCAATTCCGCAAGTATTACTCATGTTGTTTATGAATCCATGATTTTATTACATGTCTTGCATATTGATATTATATGATGGCATGAATGTATCGGAGGAAGGGACCGGGTTGAACCGGAGGCGTAGAAGGGGAGATTATATATTGTGTATCGGAGGAAGGACCGGGTTGAACCGGAGGCGTAGAAGGGGAGATTATATATATTGTATCGGAGGAAGGGACCGGGTTGAACCGGAGGCGTAGAAGGGGAGATTATGTTGTATGTATGTGTATATTGATAAGATATAAGTCCTATGATGTAATCATGCTTAAACCCTTAACATCAAATCTGGAATGGCTTCTTAACAGGCACTTTTTGGGTAAGTTAGTCGACTAAGTCCCTGGGATAGTCGACTAAACGTGTGATATTTAGGCAGATACACTGCTGGATAGCAGGATTAGTCGACTACATATAGACTGTAGTCGACTAATCCCAGATACAGAGAGCAAATAGAAAGTTGATAATCTGTTTTTGACAGTTTTAGTCGACTATAGTCAACTTGCTAGTCGACTAATATTTAGGGTTAGTCGACTACACCAGGAGGGTAGTCGAATATAGGTGACATCCTGAGAGTAACACAACTTTTTGACAGTTTTAGTCGACTATAGGGGAATTCAAGTCGACTAGTACTTGAGTTAGTCGACTATACCAAGGAGGGTAGTCGACTACATTAATTCTTGGCTGTTAGTTAAGAAGCAGATTCGTGTGAAGTGGACTTAGTCGACTATGGCTTCATGATTAGTCGACTTACAGTTAGTATTAGTCGACTATAGGAGGACCTAGTCGACTAGTAAGGCCTTATTACTGTGTTTGGTTTTGGTTCCTGGATAATCATAAGATCCTATAAAAATAGTGTAGCGACACACATGCCAACCGGATAATTTAGCCATGTATACCTACTTGATAGGCATATTTAACTATTGTTTTACTCACTGAGCCGCCAAGCTCACTCTATTCTAACTCCACCTACAGGTTTGGACAAAGGCAAGGGACCCGCTTAAGGGCAATTGTGCGGGACAAGCGCCACCAGAACCACTGTATTAGAACCACTTTTGTTATGTATATGATTTTGTATAAACATGCGTGCTTTTAGCTGGACGTTACTCTTGACCTGTAATTATAAAGGACCTGGTGCTGGACTCTTACTTGTATGTATATATATATTTTGACATGATAAATGTAGACTGTGTTCTTATGGATTATTGAACTATATGTGTTAATATGATAAGTCTCGAGTAGATCATACATGTTATCTCTAGTGGAAATTCTGATGTATAGTGAAGAATCTGATGATTATATTGGAAGTATTATACCTTGATGGGTCCCACGCTTGGATTGTACAAGATAATTGTGGTTAAATGGAAAATTTTAACTGGGACCGTTACAGATAGCCTCATTGTAGGTGGAAGGCTCTGAAATCTCAATAGATTTTGTCACACTTAGAGCATAGGCGACCATATCTGCATAGGCGTATCGCTTAGGTGGATGGATTTACCTTCTTGCTCTCCCTGTGGCAATACTGTTGGCCCAAGGTTACAATCACCCGTTTTTAGTGTGTTTTGATGATTACAAAACATATTAGTTATTTGTACTAATATCAATTGTTGTTTAAGTGTGTTTCAGGTTTCTATCTCAAATAGATGTCTTCTTCCCTAAAGGAAGGTGCTTTGGACTCAAGACAACTCAATTTGGGCTCAAGATGCAAAATGAAGATCATGTGGAGATAGCCCCTCTTGAAGCCTTGAAGTCCCTAGAACATTGTAAGAATAGAATGTTAAAGTTTGAGTGTAGGATATTTGGCTCTAGGATACACACACACATTATTCTTTACAAATTCTATGTTTTAAAAATGTTTGTTTCTAAGTTTTATGCCTTAGTTTATATATACATGTATCCAACTTGTTACATTTTGAATATCTTGTTTAAAACATGTGTATAGACTATTTCTTGCATAATACTTAGTTGTAAGTATTTCAAAATATTTTTACAAAAATTTCCAACTTCAAAAACTGCCAGTTTTCTGTTTCAGGCAAGTCCGGCTGACCGCCCGGTCGACCGGCGCCTGTGTCAGGACATGCACGGTCTGTGCATGTCTGTCCGTCGACCGGCCGGTCAACCCGACTGTTAACAGTTTACTCTCGGGTTTTCTGGGTCGACCGCCCGGTCGACCGAGAGAAGGAAACTGTGTTTTGTCAAAGAAGACGGTCGACCGGACGGTCGACCGGAGCCCAACGGCTCTTTGCCAACAAGGCGACGGTCGACCGACCCGGTCGACCGCCAAGCCTGCAAAAGCCAACGGCTCTTTCCTCTTTGGTGCAATTCTGGAAACTGTTTTTATTTTCTGTTTTAACAGACTTTTTGAGAGTTGTTGGAGACCTTTTTCAGGTCAAATTAGGTGTAAAGAAAATGGTTTTAACCTATTCTCTCCATATAAATAGAGGGAAATAGGTCCTCATTATTTACTAAGAAAAATCCTCTAGTTTTCATTGTTTTTTTCAAAGAGAAAAGAAAAATTGTTTTAAAGCTTTTATTCCAAATTCTTTTGAGCTTGTTTTTCAGTTGTGTTTGATTGCTAATATCACTCTACAACTGAAGTTTTCTCACTACACTTCATAGAGCCAAAAATCCCTTACTCTTTCTATAGTGAAGTTGTAAAAGAGTGAGAGATTGTAAAAGAGTTTGAGAAAGAGTTTAGGGATCTTGTTGTGATCACTCTTGTTCTTGTGATCCTTTTTCTTGTGGAGCAACCTCTTCGGTAGAGGTCCTTGTAAGTTGTGAAGCTAGGTGCTTGGGTCTTCGGTAGACCAAATTGTAAGGCGTCCTCGGTGGATAGTGGAAACCCTTCACGGAGGTGAAGGCGGGGAGTAGAGCGGTGGCTCGAACCTCGAAACAAATATCTTGTGTTTGCGATTGCCTTGTGTCAATTCTTACTTTAAATTTCTCTTGCTCTATATGCTTTAAATTACTTGCTTGTGATCTTGTTTCCTTCTTTGTGCTATTACTTCAAGCTTGTGATACTTGTGATATATTGTGTGCATCTCACTATTCATCCATCATACTTTTCCTTGTTCGATCATATCTCATACAACAAGGTTGCATTGCGCACCTCTAACCCATTCAAGGGGAATTGGGAGGAAGGAGTTCAGAACCTCTCACGGGGTATTCGGCTCTTAGTCTTATTTTGAGAGATCGTTGCATCATTCATCATACTTAGTTTTAAAAAGAATCATTAGATTAGCAATTACACCTATTCACCCCCCCTCTAGGTGTTTTTCAATTGGTATCAGAGCTTGGACTCTAGGATTTGGCTTAACAACCTTAGAGAGATCCTAATCTTGCTAATCATTTCATTCATATTCACTTAGTAAAAATGGCGATGGAATTAAAACCCCTCCTAAGTTTGATGGACTTAACTTTCCCATATGGAAGGTTACGATGACCGTTTTCTTGCAATCTCTAGGTAGCCGAGTTGCAAAGGCCGTGACCAAACCCTTTAGTGCACCCCCATGAATCTACTTGGTCCGAAATTGAGACCAAAGAATTTGATGCCAATGCTAGGGCTCACTATGCACTACTTCAAGCCCTTAATGATGATGATATAGCTAGAGTTATTCATTGCAAATCCGCATTCGAGATTTGGACACATTTGCTAGTCACACATGAAGGGACTTCACAAGTGAAGAGGGCTAAGATAGACCTTCTTCGGTCCCAATATGAAAACTTTAGCATGCAAGAACATGAAACCATAGATGATATGGTTACAAAATTTACAAAGATCACTAATGGACTTTCTTCTCTAGGTGATGGTATTGACAATGATCAAAAGGTGAGAAAGATCATCCGGGCTCTTCCTCCTTCATGGGAAGTAAAAGCAACAACCTTGAAGGAACTCAATGACAAGGAGGAGATGGAGCTAATAGGTCTCATTGGGAACCTCAAAACCCATGAGATGGAGAGGAAAGCAAGGGAGGACATGGCTCCTTCCAAGAAGAAGACTATAGCCTTCAAAAGCCAATCCACACACTCCGACGAAGACGATGAAGAAAAAGATGACGAAGAGCTCTCACTTCTTGTGAAGAACGTCCGGAGGATGTACAACAAGGCTAAATTTCAAGGAAGAAGGAGATGGCAAGGAGGCAAAGAAGAAAGAAAGATAATTTGCTTCAATTGCCAAAGGTCGGGACACATTGTTGCGGAGTGTCCGGATAAAGTGAAGCCCTCCACATCCAAGAAGACCTACAAGAAGAAAGCTATGAAGGCAACATGGGATTCCGAGAGCGAATCCGAAGAAGAGATCGACACCGCCAACATGTGCTTCATGGCTAATGAAAGCACAAGCAAGGTAACCCCTTCCACTTCTCTTAATGATGAACTTTCCATGGATGAACTAGGAGAAGCTTTTGTAGAATTATCACATAATTATGATTCCTTAAAGAAAAAGTATTTAAAAATGAAAAAGGAAAATGAATCTCTTAATCTTCAAGTCTTTACTATTTCTAAAGAAAAAGATGAATTACTTTCGACTCTTGTTTCCACTCAAAAAGATTTTGACAAGTATAAGATTTCTTGTAAAGGCAAGTCCCCACTAGTTGATTCTAATGAGATTACCATACTTAAAGAAAGAATTGACTCATTAGGAATTGTTTTGAAAAATTGTGAGTTTGATAAGAAGAAGATAGAGGCTATGTTTCCTAAGAAACAAGCCCCTAAGAAAAATGTTCACCATGCTCATGCTCATGTTCATACCACACAACCTTTACATCGTGGCAAACCCCCAAAGCATGCTCACACTTTACACACTCATCATGCATTCATGTATGGAAGAGTGTTCTCATGTTCACATTGTGGGCGGAAAGGACACTTAGCCAATTTTGCTATGATAGACTAAGTGCATCTTTTCATAATGTTTGGGTTCGAAACACTAACTTTCAAGGACCCAGGAAAGTTTGGGTACCAAAGTCAACAACTTTGTTGAATGATATAGGTACCTTCCAAAGCCCAACGACGTAGAGGATTGTGGTATCTTGATAGTGGTTGCTCAAGGCACATGACTTGGGACATCAACAACTTTGCAACCCTATCAAGATACCATGAAGGTGGCACCGTCACCTTCGGAGATGACGCCAAGGGTAAAATCATCGGTGTTGGTAATGTAAAACTTGGCACATCCCCTTTAATTGAGAATGTAGTTTTAGTTGATGGACTCAAGCATAACCTCTTGAGTGTTAGTCAACTTTGTGATAAAGGTTTTGATGTTATTTTTGATAATGTAGCTTGTAAAGTAATTGATAGAATTTCTAATACTTGTGTGTTTTCCGGTTTTCGTGAAAGTAATGTTTATATGATAGATATGTCTAATATGACTTGTAATATTACTTGTTTAAAAGCCCTCGATGATGACTCTTGGTTGTGGCATAGAAGATTAGGCCATATTTCTTTTGACCATAAAGCATGAACTATCTTGTCCTAGAACTCCACAACAAAATGGAGTAGTTGAACGGAAAAATTGAACTTTGCAAGAGATGGCTAGGACAATGCTTAGTGAATATGGTCTACCACATTATTTGTGGGCCGAGGCCGTTAATACATCATGCTATATATCAAATCGTGTTTTCTTGTGTAAAAATACTACAAAAACCTCTTTTGAAATATACTTTTCTAGGAAACCAAATGTTTCATATTTCAAAGTTTTTGGATGCAAATGTTTTGTTCTAAATACAAAATATAATTTAGGAAAATTGATCCTAAATCTTATGAGGCTATATTTGTGGGTTATTCTAGTACTAGTAAGGCTTATAGAGTCTTCAATAGGTCATCATTGACTATTGAGGAATCTATACATGTTAAGTTTGAGGAATCTAACTTGTTTGTTAAGAATGTTGTAGAAATAGATGCTTTGGATGAAGGCTTGGAGAAAGTGACCTTGGAGAATACACCTACTATGGGAGACAAGCCAAAGGATGATGAAGGAAGTGAAGCTAAAATACAAGAGGCTCAAGGAAATGAAGATCAAACAAATGGAGAAGAGCCCACTCGACAACTTCCAAAGGATTGGAGATACAATCCACATCATCCCAAGGACCTCGTCATAGGTGAAGTATCAAAAGGGGTAACCACTCGCTCTAAACTTCATGACTATTGTGGACATTATGCATTTATTTCTCATGTTGAACCCAAGAACGTCCTCGAAGCCGAGGCCGATTCATATTGGTTGCTAGCTATGCAAGAGGAACTCAATCAATTTGAGCGCAACCAAGTTTGGCACCTTGTTCCTAGGCCTCACGATAGACCAACAATTGGTACTAAGTGGATCTTTAAGAACAAGTTGGATGAATCGGGTAACGTTGTTAGGAATAAAGCTAGGTTAGTTGCCCAAGGTTACACTCAAATCGTAGGAATCGATTTTGAAGAAACCTTTGCACCCGTAGCAGGCTTGAAGCCATACGGATGACACTAGCATTTGCCTCATATAAAGATTTTAAATTGTTTCAAATGGATGTTAAAAGTGCTTTTCTAAATGGTTTTATTGAAGAGGAGGTGTATGTTGAACAACCCCCCGGGTTTGTTGATCCTACACATCCGGATTTTGTATTTAAATTAGATAAAGCTCTTTATGGTTTAAAACAAGCCCCTAGGGCTTGGTATGAAAGACTTTCCTCATTTTTGATTTCAAATGGTTTAAGAAAGGTAAAATTGATACAACCCTGTTTACAAAACATGTAGAAAAAGATATACTTATTGTACAAATTTATGTAGATGATATTATTTTTGGTTCTACTATGAATCTCTTTGCCAAGCTTTTGAGTCATGCATGAAGGATGAATTCGAAATGTCTATGATGGGGGAGCTCAACTATTTCCTTGGACTCCAAATCAAGCAAAAGAAGGATGGGATCTTCATCAATCAAGCCAAGTACGCAAAGGAACTAATCAAGAGGTTCGGGCTTGAAGGATCTAAAGTAAGCAAAACTCCCATGGCAACAACTACAAAGCTTGACAAGAATGAACAAGGTAAAAGTGTAGACATTAAATTATATCGTAGCATGATAGGTAGCTTGCTTTATTTGACGGCTAGTAGGCCGGATATCATGTTTTCCGTTTGTCTTTATGCACGTTTTCAATCTTGTCCTAAAGAATCTCACATAATTGCGGTTAAACGCATAATTAGA
This sequence comes from Agave tequilana, assembly GCA_038442645.1. Taxonomy (NCBI): domain Eukaryota; kingdom Viridiplantae; phylum Streptophyta; class Magnoliopsida; order Asparagales; family Asparagaceae; genus Agave; species Agave tequilana. The sequence goes on along the minus strand of JAVJIF010007446.1, from coordinate 47,155 downwards.
TACCTTAAGGGCACTATTGAAATGGGTTTGTGGTATCCGAAAACCGGCCAATTTTCAATGACGAGCTTTTCGGATGCCGACTATGCGGGTTGTAGGGTAGATAGGAAGAGCACAAGTGGAACATGTCAATTCCTAGGTAATTGTCTTGTATCTTGGTCTTCCAAAAAGCAAAATTCGGTAGCCCTTTCAACCGCCGAGGCGGAGTATGTTGCAGCCGGAGCTTGTTGTGCACAAGTTCTTTGGATGAAACATACTCTCCTTGACTATGATTTACACTTTGATCATGTTAAAATATTTTGTGATAATACTAGTACTATTCACATGACAAAGAATGCAAATCAACATAGTAAAACCAAACACATTGACATTAGGTATCACTTTCTTAGAGATCATTATGAGAAAGGTGATATTGATATTGATTATGTTTCTACCGATTTTTAACTTGCCGATATTTTTACTAAACCTCTAGATTATGCTAGATTTTCATTTATTTGTGGTGAGTTGAATGTTTGCATGATAGATTCTTAAAAATATTTCTATTTTGCTTTGTTTTGTTTTGTTTGTTTTGTTTTTAACCCTTTTTGATGTATGACAAAAAGGGGGAGAAAAAGAAATAAGTTTGCTTATTGAGTTTGTTTATTTACTTGAGTTTTGGGAGGAAAAGATAGATAATTTTGTTCATTATTTTGAGTTTTATGACAAAAATTATTGTGTTGATATTTCTCAATGCTTTATGTGTGTTTACATAGCTTTTCATATTCTTGATATATACATAGCATTGTTTGAGGGGGAGCTTTCCAAGCTCTTCTTCCATTTTTATTTAAATAACTCATATGTTTTGTCATCATCAAAAAGGGGGAGATTGTTGGCCCAAGGTTACAATCACCCGTTTTTAGTGTGTTTTGATGATTACAAAACATATTAGTTATTTGTACTAATATCAATTGTTGTTTAAGTGTGTTTCAGGTTTCTATCTCAAAAAGATGTCTTCTTCCCTAAAGGAAGGTGCTTTGGACTCAAGACAACTCAATTTGGGCTCAAGATGCAAAATTGAAGATCATGTGGAGATAGCCCCTCTTGAAGCCTTGAAGTCCCTAGAACATTGTAAGAATAGAATGTTAAAGTTTGAGTGTAGGATACTTGGCTCTAGGATACACACACACATTATTCTTTACAAATTCTATGTTTTAAAAACGTTTGTTTCTAAGTTTTATGCCTTAGTTTATATATACATGTATCCAACTTGTTACATTTTGAATATCTTGTTTAAAACATGTGTATAGACTATTTCTTGCATAATACTTAGTTGTAAGTATTTCAAAATATTTTTACAAAAATTTCTAACTTCAAAACTGCCAGTTTTTCTGTTTCAGGCAAGTCCGGCCGACCGCCCGGTCGACCGGCGCCTGTGTCAGGACATGCACGGTCTGTGCATGTCTGTCGGTCGACCGGCCGGTCGACCCGACTGTTAACAGTTTACTCTCGGGTTTTCTGGGTCGACCGCCCGGTCGACCGAGAGAAGGAAACTGTGTTTTGTCAAAGAAGACGGTCGACCGGACGGTCGACCGGAGCCCAACGGCTCTTTGCCAACAAGGCGACGGTCGACCGACCCGGTCGACCGCCAAGCCTGCAAAAGCCAACGGCTCTTTCCTCTTTGGTGCAATTCTGAAAACTGTTTTTATTTTCTGTTTTAACAGACTTTTTGAGAGTTGTTGGAGACCTTTTTCAGGTCAAATTAGGTGTGAAGAAAATTGTTTTAACCTATTCTCTCCATATAAATAGAGGGAAATAGGTCCTCATTATTTACCAAGAAAAATCCTCTAGTTTTCATTGTTTTTTTCAAAGAGAAAAGAAAAATTGTTTTAAAGCTTTCATTCCAAATTCTTTTGAGCTTGTTTTTCAGTTGTGTTTGATTGCTAATATCACTCTACAACTGAAGTTTTCTCACTACACTTCATAGAGCCAAAAATCTCTTACTCATTCTATAGTGAAGTTGTAAAAGAGTGAGAGATTGTAAAAGAGTTTGAGAAAGAGTTTAGTGATCTTGTTGTGATCACTCTTGTTCTTGTGATCCTTTTTCTTGTGGAGCAACCTCTTCGGTAGAGGTCCTTGTAAGTTGTGAAGCTAGGTGCTTGGGTCTTCGGTAGACCAAATTGTAAGGCGTCCTCGGTGGATAGTGGAAACCCTTCACGGAGGTGAAGGCGGGGAGTAGAGCGGTGGCTCGAACCTCGAAACAAATATCTTGTGTTTGTGATTGCCTTGTGTCAATTCTTGCTTTAAATTTCTCTTGCTCTATATTGCTTTAAATTACTTGCTTGTGATCTTGTTTCCTTCTTTGTGCTATTACTTCAAGCTTGTGATACTTGTGATATATTGTGTGCATCTCACTATTCATCCATCATACTTTGCCTTGTTCGATCATATCTCATACAACAAGGTTGCATTGCGCACCTCTAACCCATTCAAGGGGAATTGGGAGGAAGGAGTTCAGAACCTCTCACGGGGTATTCGGCTCTTAGTCTTGTTTTGAGAGATCGTTGCATCATTCATCATACTTAGTTTTAAAAAGAATCATTAGATTAGCAATTACACCTATTCACCCTCCTCTAGGTGTTTTTCAAATACTGTATTGTTGCTCTTGCAGTGTATCATCGCACGAAGTTGAACCTTGAGCATCATTGACTGGCTCAATGTGAGTGCTCTCTTGCACTCCTTCTGTAACTTTGCTCTCAAGCTCCATCTGCTTGCTTGCTTCCCCTTCTGAACATATAATATTAACAACAGACTCCTTTCTCAGTTGAAGCATGTAATTTTCATCAAAAGTAATATTCCTACTAATAACAAATTTAGGTGACTGAGGATCAGCATATCACAACCTGTATCCCTTCACCCCAGTAGCATAACCAAGAAATATAGCTTTCTTTGCCCAAGTTCAAGCTTACCATCATTTACATGAAAATAAGCAGGGCAACTGATTAGTCTACAATTCTGCATTATTATATCGCATTTTCCTACTGATTTATGAATAAATGTCGGTCTAAACCGTGTTTTGGTCTCTCTTGCAGGTAAATCAAGAGTTTAAGGGCAAAGGAGTAATAAGAGCTTAATTTAAACCCATTTTTGGGTAATTAAATCCGCATTACTTGGAAGCCAAGCAAGGAAACTTCTAGAAGATACATTGAATCTTGACTTTTGTGCATGTTAGACGAAGATTCGGATGAATATATCCGAAACTGAATATACTAAGAAGATCCCCGAAGTGTTGCGCATCCCCGCACCAAAACTAGGGACCTAGATCCCTGGTATTATCGCGGATCCGCGGCAATAGCCGCGGATCCGTGGCAATTTGGTGGGGCCACACGTCGATTTTCGACGCGTGGCCCGTCTCGTCTTCTAGAAGCATCCTATGTCTATAAAAACCCCTGTAGAGGCCCTAAACGCGAGCAGTTTTTAATTTTAGGTTAGGGTTTCTATCTTTAGTGTTGTGTAGGGTAGGTGTTCCTCCTTTCTTTTCTTTTGTATTTGTATTTCGTTTTTAGACCTTGTAGTAAGGCTGAGAGATTCAGAGAGAGATAGAAAGGGATTGATGTAATAGATGGTGACAATCTATGTAAAGGCCTCCTTTCTTCTCCAATGTAATCTTCTCCATCTTCTACATGATTTTTAGCTAACTTTTCTTCTTATGGCAATCTATCTACTAATCACTACCATCTAACCACTTACTTGATAATTCAGATGAATCTAATAGTCTCTACAAGGCCTTGCTCTTGCAAGAGCCATTGATGGCTCATGATGATGGATTCTAACATTCTAACATTTCTAACACCTAACCCACTAACTTGCTAACTTGTAATGTCTTCTTTATTTCATGCTCACCTCTAACTGATTTTGTTGATTTAATAGTAGCTTGCAACTTGTTAGTGGTATGGATGTGTTGTTTGAATGTCGAAGAACAATCTTATGGGACATGCTATGTATCGTCTCTTGAAGCCAAGGATTAGTGATGGCCAATGATCCATGTGAGGAAACTATCACTAAGAGGTTAGCATGGTTAGTGGAGCAATTGGCAGTTAGTAGCCACGAGTTTTCTTTTACTTTGGTTTAGTAATTATTTTCAAAACTCTTTTATCATTTTCTTATCGATGTTTTCACCATCTTCTTAGTTCACATTTGTTTCATCTTCTTTTCTATTTTATTTTTCAAACCACTTCTCTTTCATTTTTACATTGCCATTTTCATCGCCTTCTCCACCTATCACATGCTTGATTTCCTTTTCTTTTCTTTTCTAATTCTTTAACAAAGAAGAACTTGTTGACATCACACGTGAATAAAGACTGTTAATGCTTCTATTGCCTCCCTCCCTATGGATTTGACCCGTTGAGCCAATGCTATAACGAAAGTATCGAGGGAACATTAGCACATACGAGCTTTTACATTGATTTTACAAAACACACATTTTCAAGTGCTAGTTCCGCCCCGATCAAAATTTTTGGCGCTGTTGCCGAGGAACGGGAATAGTTTTAATTTCACGTTTTTGTTAACATTTTCTTCTCTATTTTGGTGTGCAGGACTATCTTTACAGGAGCTTAACATTGCAGAACAAACACTAGCTTTGCATCTCCTTGCTCTAGAAAGCAGGGGCCCAGATTCCAAAGTAACGCCGTGCAAACGCGACTTTAGCCGCGCTTTCGCGGCCAATTGGTAGCATTGTGTATCTTCCTGTGCTGGGATGTGTATATAGTAATAGCTAGTGAATTTATGCTGCTATTTTTTTCCTTTGATTGCCTACGCACTGCAATAAATTAAAGAACTAAAATACGGTATTTGGACGCGTTTAAAACGGTTTAGACATTTGCATTTAGGCACGTGTCAATTCAATTCCGATATACTGTATTTTGTTCTGTTGTTGTGATCTGGACTGAGGTGTACATATGGCTTTGCCTATAGCATAGAACAAACACGTGGGTGATTTATCGCTTTGTGTTATCTTCTTGTCTATATTGTACACTTGCACGAATTGAACTTAAAGGCAAAACCCATACAAGATAAGGTGGGGATTTCATCACCCTTCCTTAGCCTAAAAATCACCTCCCCACTCACACAACCCAAGCCCTAATAAAAATTGATAGACGTTGGCCCCTAGGGACATCTTGGACTCATTAAGAGATTGACCGAGGGTGGAACTTATTTTGAATATTACTCTTGTGAAATCGGTGTCTAAGATTGGGGATTAAGAGGTTACGCCTCAAAATTCCGTAGTTTGGCGTAATTAAGGCCCGTTGCTTACGCACAGATACCTCCCACCGTATTTTGCCCCTACCTGGCTGATTAGCTTGTGGCCGGATTCAAGCAACAACCTTCCCTGGGTAATCGACCAGTTAGGAGTCATCTAGGTCTAGGTCAACCTTAATATAGGCTTGGTTTTGATTTTTTTTTTTCTTTTTGTTTGTTGTTTGTTCTTTCTTTTTTATTTGTGATTGTTTATGAAACTGAATTCAACAATAACAATTCTTTCAAACCGAATATGAATTCATATTTCACACCGACCCCATTTGTTTCGGATAATCTCAACCCGGTTTTTCGCAATATGAACCAACCAAATACACCAGGTTGGACTTTTCTGAATCAATACAACCCATACCCACAATCTTATGACTATAATTTCTAAAATAATTTTAACTCTTTACAGAGTCAATGGGGATTCACCTCCCCCGAGTTAAATTTTCAACCTCCTTGTCCACCGTATCCACCTTATCCACAAATCTCACAATATTCATTCCCCATCTCACTTCCTATACTCCTTTTTCTGGACCTCACATTGAAGAAAAATCCGAGTTAGAAAAGAGTATAGAAGCCAACCTACAAGAGGCTGAGCGACAACGTCAGAAAATGTTGGCCTCTCCAATTTTACAATATTTTCAAGAGTATTACTCAGTTTCACCTCCTCATAATGAACAACCATCTGCCATGGAAACGATAAGGAACACTTGTGTGAGTCCAAGCTTCAATCTGAAACCATGTTAGACTCACAATCTTCTATATTTTCAAAATCAAGATTCTTATACTCCCTTTCTGGAACATCCACTTAAAGAAAAATCAAGTCTAGAAAAGAGTATAGAAGCCTTGCAGGAGTCCGCATTATAATTTCAAAAATCTTCTTCTCAGTCTATTGATAGGTTGGAAACACAATTAAGTAAATTGGTCAACATTTATAAGAATAAAGAAACTCTCTCTTCTCCACATTTGACCAATTCAAATATCTCTAACTCTATCAATTTGACCCATGACTCTTGTTGTTTTGGAAACCAAGATTCCTGCATTCCTTTCCTAGAATAACCACTTAAAGATACATCACATCTAGAAAAGAGTATAGAAGTCTTGTAAGAGTCCACACTATAATTTCAAAAAATCTTCTGCCGAGTCTATCAATAGGTTGGAAACACAATTGAGTCAATCGATTAGCATTTATAGAAATGAGGAACTCTATCTTATGAATTTGTGACCAATTCAGCTATTCCTAATTCTATTGATCTGACCCAGGACTCTTGTCATTTTGGACACCAAGTTTCAATTTTAACACACCCATCTGAACTTGACCATACTTCAAATGTTAAAAATCCCATTGACATTTTGGCAAGTTATCCTTTTCCTGAGATTGAACTTGAGCATGAATATGATCCTGAACTTCAACTTGGTAATTCAATTTCACTTCCTGATTCAATATTAACTGAGGTATTTTTACCTGAATTCAGGCCTTTTCCCGAGTCAGTATTGGATCCAGTGTCAGTCCATTGTGAAATTGAATCACCAATCTTATGATCATCATATTGAACTTGACCAATTTTATACTTCTGAAAGTCCCATTGACAAATTGGTCAATTCTCATTTTTATGGAATTGAACTCAATGAGGAATGTGACTTCGATTCTCAAATTTGTGATCCAGTTTAACTTTCTAAATCAATTTTGACTCCTATTTGGTTATCCAATTTGAGCAACATTTTAGAGTCAGTTCTGATTCTCATTTCTGTCATTCTTGAACTTGAATCACCAATCTTAGAAAGTCACATTCCATCATGGGGAAATGAATGTGGACTTGAGTTTCATCTTCTTGATTTGGACCCACTTCCTGAACCAATCTCGACTCCTGAACCTTTACTTGACTTGAGTCTTTTCCTGAGTCGGTATTAGTTCCTGTACTTCCTGCATCCAAATCAATCATTCCATTCTAGGACAAGGGTCTTGATAAATTTGATTCTAAAATTATTTTGAAATTTTGAAAATTAGATGGGGTAAAACTTTTAATAAAAATCATAAATATATATATCATTCTAGTGGGTTGTATTATAAAGGTCTCTGGTGGGTTCCTCTGAATTCCACGCACATTGAATTGGGCCGCATTTCGTGGACCAATCAGATCACCACTGGAACCACCACATTGAGGTAATTTTTCCTTCCCTCTATATTTGTTTCATGCATACATACATCACGATGCATTAAGGACAATGTATGAGATAAGTGTGGGGGAGGGTTTATTAACATAGAATTTTTAGATTTTCTTTCTTTTACACTTCTTTTAGGATACTTTTAGAAATCTTCCCTTTTGTATAGGAGTTTTTTTCTTTCTTTAAAAACTTTTTGACAAAGTTTTGATCTATTTTTATGAAAATTAAGATGATCTTAGAAACTAAGGAAACCTCAATTATGACATTTTAAACCTAGTCGAAATAATGGATCTTGTTTAAAATTATAGGTTAAATATAAAAGATTAAGGAGATAATTTTATCTTGAATTTTTTGCCTTAGATAGTATGCACTTCACACTTACACAATTTTTGAGATGAAATCAAAGACCTAAAATGCCATAAAGCAAAAATAAATAAAAAGAAATATATATATATATATATATATATATATATATATATATATATATATATATATATATATATATATATATATATGGTATAACTAAAACATCACTTATTAAGCTGGATAATTATGCCTCAAGAAGCATGATTATTCACTCCTAACGGTGGTCAAAAGAAATAAATAAATCCCCCTTAGTTTTGTGGCCTTGTTTACTCGAGTCCTGAAACCCGAGGGATATTTTCTCATCTGGTGCCCTAGGACCGTCTGATTTGGGAGTCATCGGTTAAAGGCTCGCTACATGAGTGAACTAGAAAGCCAAATGAAGCTAAGGGAAGAAGAAGGAAAAAAAAGAATAAAAAGAAAAAAATATAAAAAAATGGCTTGATGGTTGGAGTTAAAATCCTAGAAATCTTCACTATCACAAAGTGCATATTATCTAGATTTTATGGAGGATAAAATATTCAATCTAATTTTTAGTTCTTACCTTAATTAAAGATAAGATCTTGCATATAGACTAAGTTTAAGGAAGAGTAATTTTTGGTGGAATTATGACCTTAAATCGCTTATATTTTTGTAAAAATATTTCGAAAACTTGTCTCTCTTTCAAAATGTGTTTTCAAAACACTAACATTTGTCTTCTTTCTTTATGGATTTTGTGGGTGCAATCCGTTAAAAACCCTCAGGAGACAACACTCCTCCTCTAGGGTAACCTAGAGGTTTAACGGCTTGTTGCACACGCGCAGTGCAATCGCATCACCTGCGAAAGTGGTATAATAACATTTGTAGTATAATTTTTCTTTTCTTGTTTTGCTCGGGACGAGCAAAAGATAAGTATGGGGTGTGATTAGTCTACAATTCTGCATTATTATATCGCATTTTCCTACCGATTTATGAATAAAATGTCAATCTAAACCATGTTTTGGTCTCTCTTGCAGGTAAATCAAGAGTTTAAGAGCAAAGGAGTAATAAGAGCTTAATTAAACCCATTTTTTGATAATTAAATCCGCATTACTTGGAGGCCAAGTAAGGGAACTTTTAGAAGATGCATTGAATCTAGACTTTTGCGCATGTTAGACGAAAATTCAGACGAATATACCTGAAACTGAATATACCAAGAAGGTTCCCGAAGCGTCGCGCATCCCCGCACCAAAACCAGGGACCTAGGTCCCTAGTATTGCCATGGATCCGCGGCAATTTGGTGGGGCAACGCGTCGATTTTCGACGCGTGGCCCCGTCTCGTCTTCTAGAAGCATTTTATGCCTATAAAAACCCCTGTAGAGGCCCTAAACGCGAGCAATTTTTAATTTTAGGCTAGGGTTTCTATCTTTAGTGTAGTGTAGGATAGGTGTTCTTCCTTTCTTTTCTTTTGTATTTGTATTTTGTTTTTAGATCTTGCAGTAGGGCTGAGAGATTCAGAAAGAGATAGAGAGGGATTAATATAATAGATGGTGACAAACTATGTAAAGGTGCCTCCTTTCTTCTCCAATGGAATCTTCTCTATCTTCTACATAATTCTTAGCTAACTTTTCTTCTCATGGCAGTCTAACTATTAAACACTAACAATCTAACCACTTACTTGATAATCCACATGAATCTAATAGCCTCTACAAGGCCTTACTCTAGCAAGAGCCATTGATGGCTCATGATGATGGATTCTAACATTCTCACATTTCTAACACCTAACCCACTAACTTGCTAACTTGCAATGTCTTCTTTATTTCATGCTCACCTCTAACCGGTTTTGATGATTTAATAGTAGTTTGCAACTTGTTAGTGGTATGGATGTATCAAAGAACAATCTTATGGGCCATACTCTGTATCGTCTCTTGAAGCCAAGGATTAGTGATGGTCAAGGATCCATGTGAGGCAACTATCACTAAGAGGTTAGCATGGTTAGTGGAGTAATTGGTAGTTAGTATCCATGAGTTTTCTTTTACTTTGATTTAATAATCATTTTCAAAACTCTTTTATCATTTTCTTATCGATGTTTTCACCATCTTCTTAGTTCAATTTGTTTCATCTTCTTTTCTATTTTATTTTTCAAACCACTTCTCTTTCATTTTCACATCGCCGTTTTCATCGCCTTCTCCACTTATCACTTGCTTGATTTCCTTTTCTTTTCTTTTCATTTCTAATTCTTTAACAAAGAAGAACTTGTTAACATCACACGTGAATAAAGACGGTTAATGCTTCTATCGCCTCCCATCCCTGTGGATTCGATCTGTTGAGCTAATACTGTAATGGAAGTATCAAGAAAATATTAGCACATACGAGCTTTTATATTGATTTTACAAAACACACATTTCTAAGTGCTAGTTCCGCCCCGATCAAAATTTTTGGCAAATACTCATAAATGAGAGTAATTAGCAGGGGTACCAGACCATACCTCTTCAGGAGTCTTAAAATCAATAGTTGTAGAGGGAGACCAATTTACCAAATAGCAAGTTGTATTTATTGCCTTGGCCCAAAAGCATTTTGACAAACCAGCATTAGAGAGTATACACAGAACTCTCCCAACAGTGTCATGTTCATCCTTTCTGCAACTCCATTCTTTTCTGGTGTGTACCAAACTATATGATGTCGCACAATTCCTTCATTTTTGCAGAATTGATCAAACTCCATGGAACAGAACTCCATTCCATTGTCAGTCCTGAGGCGCTTCACCTTCTTTCATGTTTGCTTTTCGATCAAAACCTTCTACTGCTTGAAGGTAGCAAACACATCGCTCTTACGCTTGAGAGGATACTGTTCGCTCAAAGGCCTATCGCTCTAGTTTGATGATGATTAACTCATATAGTTATACTACTAATGATCTTGTGTCCATTTAGTCTCAGATATTTGATCAAGATCTTGGTAGGTGTTTAGCTTCAACAAAGGATTCGAAGTCAGTTTTTTGAGCTAGCATGTGTTGATTCAAGAGCTCGCGCATCAAGATCGCATCAAGTACTCAAGAGAGTCTAACTCATTGCATCAAGGTTTGGACCAAGTCTAAAAAGAGAAGAAGATTTTCAAGAGAAGATTTTAAAGAAGACTTGTGTCATGGTTGTAAGTGTTAAGATTTGTTTTTAGATAAAATGCAAAGGATAGATTAGTTAGTGAATTGCTCAAGTACATATACACACACACAAAATTTATATGTCTTTTAGAAAATACCATTTTGATATTTAAGCTTCAAAAATATACATGTGTTTTATCAAAACTATTTTAGAGCTTATGGTCAAAAAACTAGATATTTCATCTTATATGTGTAGTGGATCTTATCCATACACACTAAGCTTCAAAAATGTTTAAGATATCTTGCTTTTGTATTTGGAGAAGTTTTGGAAAAATCATTTTTTCAATTTGAGATTATTTTTGAAAAATACGGTTTTTGTTTAAAGCTAAAATTTTTATATTACAAAAATGGTTCAAAAGTTTTGTAATATATGTTAATTTTTTATCACACATATTTGTACTTCAAAGTATTTCAAAGAACTTATTTTTATAGAATTCATGAGAATTTGTGGGATTTTATTGAAGATAAAAAGGCCAAGTTTTAATCCATAAAAAAATGTTTGACGAGGCCTTCTGCCGGTCTACCGGACGGTCGACCAAGACAGAAGTTAGCTAACCAGTCTGGTTGACTGATGTGCACAAACATACACAGCTAGTTTGATTGGAGGGGGGTCGACCGACCGCCAGAGAGCTCTGCTCTCTGGATCTGGCCCCGGTCGACCGGCAGAGAGCTCTGCTCTCTATATCCAAGCCTCGGCCGACCTGTGGCACAATGGTCAGAAATTCGACCGTTGGCCGGTCGACCGGGCGGTCGACTGATAGCAGCATCAGTTGCTGATTTGGACCCCAACGGCTAGATTTTGGAGGCCTATAAATTGGGGTTCCCTTGGACTATTTTCCATAGGATTTCAAGTGGATTTTCAAGCTAGTTTTTCCTACCTTTCTAAGTGTTTATCTCCTCTTGTTTTAGAGCTACAACTTCCATATCAAAAGGAGTGTTTATCAAGAGTGTTTTCAAAAGTGATTTCTTGAGTTTCTCACCATAAATTCTATCCCAAGTTTTTCTCACACATACTTGAGCTTTCCATTGCTATATCCATTATATAGGAGAGTTGTTGTGAGAATATTTTAGGTGATCAAAGTGTTTAGATCACTAAGTGTTCTACTTTGTATTGGAGAAGGCGAACTTGCAGGTTTGTGTTGTTTCGAGTTCTTGTGGGAGTCGGTGTAGAGGTGCGACCTCGGTAAGCTAGTGTGCTTGCGTGTGTTGTTCTTGTGGGAACAAGAGAGGGACTAGTGAGTCCAAGGAGTTCTAGTGTGAACTCGTTGTAGGTGTTGCGGCACCGAGTGATCCGGTGGGATCGTTTTTAGTGAAAATCCTTCACAGTATTTAAAGCCGGGACGTGGAGCAAGGGTGCACGAACCTCGAAACAAATCTCCGGTGTGTGCGATTGCTCTCTCTCTATCTCTCACTAGTATTTATATCTTGCATACTTACATTGCTTATCTCTTTATATGCTTGATATATCTTGTGCCAAATTGTTATATACTTGGGATTGTTTGCTCACACGTGTATTCAACCAAATTGTCATATACTCTTATCTAGAGGAATCTTGAGGAAACTTTATTTTTTAATTTTTCATTTTTAGATCAATAAACAATTCATGGAATGCATCAGAAAGTTCAGTAAACGATACCTCATCATCTTCCAGTGCCATGTAACATAGGTTGACACGCTCAGTGGTTTCTTCTTCATCAGAGGAAGAGGAATCACTGTATTCTGATGATGCTTCGTAATTTTTCTTCTTTCTGAATTTTTGCTTTTGTACTTATCCTTCTTTTTGAGCAAAGGGCAATCCATCTTCATATGACCTGGTTTATTAAATTAAAGCATTTGAATTTACCTTGCTTTAGGAATCGCCTGAATTTCTTTGAAAGCATTGCCATCTCCTCCTCATCGTCATTGGAATCGTCCGTGTCGGAGGATGCATGGAAGGCGAGGTCTTTCTTCTTTGAGCGGTGTTGTCGTTCGTCCTTCTTCCTTTCTTCTAACTGTACTTCATATGCCATTAGATTACCGATTAGGTTTTCTAATGTCATAGTTGAGAGATCATTCGCCTCTTCAATGGCGGTTGTCTTCTTCTCCCATTCTGGTGTGAGTGCACGAAGGATCTTACGAACTCTTTCCACTTGGGTGTAGTCCTTTCCAAGGGATGCTAATGTATTGGTAATGTCGGTGAATCTTGTAACCATTTCGGATATGGTTTCATTCTCCTCCATTTTGAATAATTCAAACCTGTGGACAAGAACAGATATTTTAGATTCCTTAACTTTATTTGTGCCTTCGTGTGTTACCTGAAGAGTATGCCATATTTGATGTGCAGAAGTTGCTGTTGAAACACGGTTGAACTCTTCTTTGGTTAGGGCACAGAACAAGGTATTCATTACTTTGGCGTCAAGATTCGCGTTCTTCTTTTGATCTTCACTCCAAGCGTTGTAGTGGGTTGTGGGCTTGGTGTACGATGCTTCTACGATGTTCCAAAGGTCGTAGTTGAGCGATTGCAGGTAGATCTTCATTCTACACTTCCAGTAGTTGTAGTTGGATCCGTCAAATAGCGGTGGACGTTGTGTAGAATGTCCTTCTTTGAATTGGGATGATGAGAACTCCGTTGCAATCTTTGTTGTTGACTTGAACCCGCTCTGATACCAAATGTTGGTCCCGAGATAATGTCAAATGCGGAACTATCTCTGTTGGCAACAATAGATCTAAAATACCCAAGTCAACACAAAACTAAAACAAGAAGGATTAACATTAAGTAAATAAATAAACTTGCAAATAAAGGAAAAGTAAATCTCAGAAAATGCACAAACGCAAACAAGAGAGATTTATCCTGGTTCGGTCCTTGTGACCTACATCCAGTCCCCAAGCCACCCGCTTGAGATTTTCCTTTAACTTGATTTTGTACACCCAAAATCACAAACATGCACACCACTTGACAAATCCCCTTTACCAAATGTGTACACCTTCTCTTCCACCAAGAGAACACCTTTCACCTTATACAACTGCCTCTACACCAAGAAGCCACCCGTGTACAATGATCACCTTGTACAACTGCCCTACACCAAGAAGCCACCCGTGTACAATGATTGCTTTGAGAATTACAACACTTTTCCTATAAGCCTTGGTACTGAATGTGTATGTGGACAAGGTCTAGTATAGGAGACAAGAACTTCAGAGAACTTCACAATGGAAATGACTTTTGGTGAAGAACTGAAGTTGGAAAATCAGTTTTCAGTTTGGCAGAATTTTGGCTTTGGAAAACTGAAGATTTTTCTTGTTATTTGGCCTTTGGACTAACTACCCCTTATATAGCTGAAGACTAGGGTTAGTTAGGGTAGTTATAGGAGCAATTCAAACAAATGGAACGTTGAAATTCGTTACACAAAAGACCAGATAACGAAAACTGTCCAACAGTCAGAAACTGCCTATAGTCGACTTGCCTATAGAGTTAGTCGACTAGACTAGGCAATTTTCCTTCTATTAGTCGACTATATTTGGGTATTAGTCGACTTGGTCAGTAGACGTTAGATTGACAGTTTTCTGTTTAACTGGTTTAAGTCGACTGCAACTACCAACAAATCGACTGGACCAGGTATTAGTCGACTAGAGACTTTGATTAGTCGACTACAAGATGTATTAGTCGACTACAGTTTACTGTCAAGTCGACTAATTCAGAAACAGAGAGTTGGGTCTATTTTGACACAGGACTTAGTCGACTTGGGGTTCTGGTTAGTCGACTACACATGGGATTAGTCGACTATAATAGACTGCAAGTCGACTAACAGGACAATGAAATGTGTGTTTGTGTCAAGACTTTTTACATGCTACTTCATAATTACAAACCACAACATATCAACTCTCTTTGGCACATCTTGATCATGTAGAACTCTTGATTCATCATGTGTTAGAGCTCCAAATGACATGCGTCACATAAGTCTTCATCAAAACAAGTTCTAACATAGGATACATGTTTATCTTGCCACAATTAAAGATTCATATAATTTAAATGGCAAACATCTAGAGGCTAACTCAAAAGCCATCAATGCTTAAAAGTCAACCCTAAATGATGAATATTTATCTAGGGTTTCTAATTTTGATTCGGCTTTTGTATTATGGAACACTTAGTTTCCCTTGGCGAACAAAAGCGATACTATGCGGGGAGTGACTTGGATGATGGAAGCAATGCTTCCAACTTATGCTACATAGTCTAAGGGGATAACCCCCTTGAGGTAAATTTCGAATCCGAGCTTGATGAGGATGTTGACTTGTCATAGAAAAAGATGATTTGCTTAAAAAGGACCATAAAAGATTTATGAGTCCATTTCAAAAGAAAAAGATCCTTTTCAAAATAAAATTGAATGCATTTTAAATGAAAATGAATTTTTGAAAAAGGAGAATATTTATCTTCTAAATTAAATGATATGTGTGAAGGAAACAATTCTTTGAAAATAAATTAATTTTGGTGAAAAAAAGAAAAAGAAATTATTTTGGAAGAAAATAACTCTTTAAAAAGAAAATTTGCTTCAAAAGAAAAAAATATTTCTAAAAATAAGAAGGTTCTTGATTCTCATTCTTGTCATACTCTTCATGCTACTATTAATAAAAATGAGATTCAATTTTTGAAAAATAGAATTAATTTTTTGAGCTCAATTTTCAGAAATTGTGCATTTAATTATTCTAAATTGGAAACCTTGTTTCAAAAGAAAAAAGCTCCACATGTTTATGTACATCACCCACGGTATACATATGTACAATTTGCACATCATGATCTCACTCATTCTCATGTGCATGCCAGAGTGTACAAATATACACATTGTGGCCGCGAAGGCCATCTTGCAAGATTTTGTTTTGATAGACTAAATTCTATAAATTTTGCAAATAAAAATGTTTGGGTTCCTCATGATGCTAAACCCCGTGAATCCAAAAGAAAATGGGTGCCAAAGTCCCTACCTCTTGTGTTTGATGTAGGTGTGGGATCTCACATGATGTGAGAGGATTGGTGTCTTGGTGGTGATGCATGAGCTAGATAGACACACCAAATTGATGCATCACTATCAAGAAAGTTTGATAGGAGGACCACCATGTTTTGAAGACTTAGAGAATAGTGCATTTGATTTGGTAACTATCTCTAAGCTCCTATTTTATTTAGATGTTTTTGTATAAATATTTTTATCATGTTTTGGTTTTGTACTTCATGAAGAGAATACTTGTTTAGATGTAATTTTTATTAAAACTTGTGAATATACTTGTACAAGTAGTGAGTTGCACTTGATTATTATATGTTTGTGCCTCCTTACTCATTTCTACTCATTACATGTATATGTATAATCTAGTTTTAATGATTCCCTCATTTACACTTGTTTTCTGTATTTTTATGCATGTTTTGCTTCATGTATATATATTTTTGTCCAAAACTAGTAAATATACATGTATACCCCTCAGTCACTTACCTTCATGCAAATTAAATTATGGACTCGGTTGTATTTGGGATATATATGTATATTGTTAGTTTTGATAGAACATATATGTGTCTTAAAGTTTGATAAATTTTTAAAAGGAATTTCATATTTTGAGCTTTATTGATTATTACATGAATATGCTATTCACATAACCTTTGTATACTCAAATTATTTTTGTTTACTCATAACTTTATTTTATGAGCACATTTTTGAACTTTATAGATTTTGAGTGTTAATCTTTGTGTACTTAGCTATATTTCATGAGGTATATGATTTGTTTTCATATTTGAAAGATCTTTAACTAATTTTTCAAAAATTGCTTTAACTAGTTATCTACTCTTCATTTGGTAGTATTTTTAATTTATAACTATTTTTAAATCTTATTTTTAAAAACTTCTACTCTTAAAAGGCGGATGATGGGCGACCACGCCTTGTATGCTCTAAATTGAAAATCTTTAAACTTATACATGAATAGGGTGGATAGTTATGAGTTATGCACATGAACTTCATGAAATTCTATTTTTGTATACTCATATGTATTTTCTATATATATATATGCTTCAAATTTCAATAATATCAATTTCTATTGGTATTTTCTTTTTCATATATATATATATATATATATATATATATATATATATATATATATATATATATATATATGTTTTGATTGTGCTTGATTTAAAATATCCTTACTTGTTTAAATCACAAATTATGTTCATGCTAAGCTTGACTTAAAGTTAAATATAAATTGGTATCTTTATAAAGTTATGCATTATTTTCAATTGATATTTCAATTGACATTTTATTGGTATCAAAATTTACAATATATTTCAATTGGTATCAAAATTATAAAATGTTTTACTTTCATTAGTATCTTAAAATTTTGTTTATTTACAAATGGTACCAACTTATGTTTTGTCAACTACAATTTGATTTCATTGGTATCAAAATTTATTTTTGTTGACTTGAGAAAATTCAAAAAAAATTGTTTTAAAGTGGTTTCAAAATTTCTTGATATGTATTGCATATATGCAAGGAGAGCTTAACATCTCTTCTATATATAGATTCATGTTGAGTGTATTTTATATTAAGGAGCTTGACATCTCTTCTTTATGTGGTACACGTGTGTAAGGGGAGCTTAATATCTCCACTTATACATTGTATATTATGCTTTATGTGAGTTAGGTCTTGTCATCCCTTCTTCATGTCTTGCATGTATGTAGGGGGTGCTAACTTCATGTCTCTCTTCCTCATGAATGTATATCGCATATATATTTTTATTGTTTGATTTGTTTTTACCCCTTTGTTGATGAATTGACAAAAAAAGGGAGAATAATTTGAGAGTTTATATATGCATGTTTATTTTCTAGTTTATGCATATATGTTTTGTTTATGCAAAAAGGAAGAAGAAGAATTTGGTGAATTTATGCATGTTTATCTCCTTATTTATGCATATATGTTTGTTTAGTTTTATGTACTTTATTGAATATCTTATTGTTTATTTCTATGCATGAGTTAAGGGGGAGCTTCTATGAAGCTTAACTTTAATCCATACATATATAACTTCAAGAGTTTTGTCATCATCAAAAAGGGGGAGATTGTCGGCCCAAAGGCCCATCGCTCAAGTTTTGATGATGATTAACTCATGTAGTTATAGTACTAATGATCTTGTGTCTATTTAGTCTCAGATATTTGATCAACATCTTAGTAAGTGTTTAACTTCAATAAAGGATTCGAAGTCAAGTTTTGAAGCTAGCACGTATTGATTCAAGAGCTCGCACATCAAGATTGTATCAAGTACTCAAGAGGAGTCTACCTTATTGGATCAAGATTTGGACCAAGTCAAGAAGGAGAAAAAGATTTTTAAAGAGAAAATTTCAAGAAGACTTGTGTCATGATTGTAAGTGTTAAGATTTGTTTTTAGATAAAATGTAAAGGATAGATTAGTTGGTGGATTGCTCAAGTACATACACACACACACATAAAATTTATATGTGTTTTAGAAAATACCATTTTGGTTTTTAAGCTTCAAAAATATACATGTGTTTTTATCAAAAATATTTTAGAGCTTATTTTCAAAAATATAGATATTTCATCTTATATGTATAGTGGATCATATCCATATACACTAAGCTTCAAAAGTGTTTAAGATATCTTATTTTTATATTCGGAGAAGTTTTGAAAAAATCGTTTTTTCAATTTGGAGATGTTTTTGAAAAGTATGGTTTTTGTTTAAAGCCAAAATTTCTATATTAAAAAATAGTTCAAAAGGTTTGTAATATGTGTTGATTTTTAATCACATATATTTGTACTTCAAAGTATTTCAAAGAACTTATTTTTGTAGAATTTATGAGAATTTGTGGGATTTTATTGAAGATAAAAAGACCAAGTTTTAATCCCTAAAAAATGTTTGACTAGGCCTTTTGCCGGTCGACCGGACGGTCGACCGAGACAGAAGTCAGTCGACCTGTCAGGTCGGCTGATGTGCACAAACATGCACATCCAGTTTGGCTGGAGGGCCGATCGACCGACCCGGTCGACCACTAAAGAGCTCTGCTCTCTAAATCTAACCCCGGTCGATAGGGCGGTGACCGACAGAGAGCTCTGCTCTCTGTATCCAGGTCTCAGTGGACCGGGTAGTCGATCGGTGGCACAACGGTCAGAAATTCGACCGTTGGCCGGTCGACTGGGCGGTCAACCGACAGCAGTGTCGACTGCTGATTTGGACCCCAACGGCTAGATTTTGGAGGCCTATAAATTGCGGTTCCCTTGGACTGTTTTTCATAGGATTTCAAGTGGGTTTTAAAGATAGTTTTTCTTACCTTTCTAAATTTTATGTTCACTTGTTTTAGAGCTACAACTTTCAAATAAAAAGGAGAGTTTATCGAGAGTGTTTTTAAAAGTGATTTCTATCCAAGTTTTTCTCACATATACTTGAGCTTTTCATTGCTATATCCATTCTATAGGAGAGTTATTGTGAGAGTTTTTTTAGGTGATCAAAGTGTTTAGATCACAAAGTGTTCTACTTTGTATTTGACAAGGCGAACTTGCGGGTTCGTGTTGTTTCGAGTTCTTGTGGGAGCTCGGTGTAGAGGCGCAGTCCCAGCAAGCTAGTGTGCTTGCGTGTGTTGTTCTTGCGAGAATAATAGAGGGACTAGTGAGTCCAAAGAGTTCTAGTGTGAACTTATTATAGGTGTTGCGACACCGAGTGATCCGGTGGGATCATTTTTTGTGAAAATCCTTCATAGTGTTGAAGGCGGGGACGTAGAGCAAGGATGCTCGAACCTCAAAACAAATCTCCCGTGTTTGCAATTGCTCTCTCTATCTCTCACTTGTGTTTATATCTTGCATACTTACATTGCTTATCTCTTTATATGCTTAATATATCTTGTGCCAAATTGTTATATGCTTGGGATTGTTTGCTCACACGTGTATTCAACCAAGAGAGCCATAGACTCTTATCTAAAGGAATCTTGAGGAGATAGTCCAGAGCCCTTCATCGAAAATTCGGCTACACTCTTGTGTTATACTTAGTGTGTTTAACTTAATAATTTTTAGTTATAAATAGTTTTTAATTTCACATTATTCATCATTAGATTAGCTTATCACCTATTCACCCCCCTCTAGGTGATCTTCAGATACACCCAAATATTACTGAAATAATCATCAATTAAAGTCAAAAGATAACTAGCTCCACCTTTCGATGGAACCTGAGAGGGACCCCAAGCATCTAAATGGATGTAGTCTAAGGTGTCTTTAGTCCTGTGAACACCTGTACCAAAAGAAACTCTATGCTGCTTGCCAAAAATATAATGTTCACAAAAGTCAACCTTTCCTGTTTTTTGGCCACAAAGCAAACCTTACTTACTCAACACATGTAGTTCTCTCTCACTCATATGCCCTAACTGCATATGCCACAAGCGAGTGGTATCTAAGTCTGGGTCTTCAGACATTGACACAGCGGCATCACCTGTCACCGTGCTACCTTAAATGATATAAAGGGTATTCACCTTCTTTCTTTTCATTATAATAAGAAAGCCTTTACTAACTCTCAAAACTCCACCTTCAGCTGAAAACTTATAGCCGTTGGAGTCAAGGGTGTTCAAAAAAATTAAATTTTTCTTCAAATCTGGCATATGCCGAACATTACTCAACGTTCTAACAATATTGTCATGCATCCTAATCTTGATTGACCCAATACCAATTATCTTGCAGGGCATGTTATTTCTCATTAAGATATTACCACCATCAATTGGCTGGTAGATCACAAACCAGTCCCTGTGGGGACATATGTGATAAGATCAACTTGAATTAAGAACCCACTCATCTCGTGAACGGGCATCAAAGACGGTAACTGAAAGAACCTCATGTGATGTGGAGGCTTCTTCTGCCACACTAACAGCCAAAGATTTCTCATCTTTAGATTTTCTCCTTACATCTTCTTTTTCTTTGAGCTTAAAACAATCTTTTTTATAGTTTTTAAACTTATGACAATAGTGACACTCAACATTTTTTTCTTAACCAAGATTTAAATCTAGATTTTTCTCGAGATTTTTCTCGACCCTTCTATGCACGATCGCGGATGAACAAGCCTTCAGCTTGATCCTCACTTCCTACAACTGACACTTTTTATCTTAATAAAGGCTGCTTTGACATCTTCTAAAGAGAGTGTATCTCTATCAAAATTTTCAAAGGAAAGAGGTAATTAGCATAATAAGATGAAAGTTTGATCTTCTTCATCTATTCTAACATCAATACTTTTTAAATCCATGAGAATTTTATTGAGCTCATCTAAGTGGTCTTTAATTGGCGTACCTTCCTTCATGCGAAGGGTGAAGAGGCGTTGTTTCAAGTAGAGCTTGTTGGTTAGGAACTTTGTCATATACAAGCTCTCTAATTTGAGCCACAAACCGGCGGCGGTATCTTCATCGGCAACCTCCCCAAAACTTTATCGGCTAGACAAAATTGTATGGCACTGTGCACCTTCACTCGAGTTCTTCCTTTTGGTCTTCAGACATGGATTCCAGAAATTTGTGCTTACCGGATAAGACTTTCAACAAGCCTTGTTGCACTAAGAGAGCCCGCATTTTAACTCTCCACAAACTGAAACTATTTCTTCCGTAGAGTTTCTCTACTTTGTACTTTATCGAAGCCATCTCAAAACCCACAAGAAAATAACACTAGCTCTGATACCAGTTTGTTGAAGTAGTGCACTTCTAATGCAAGAGATGACAAGTATAAAGAGAGACAGATAGCAATATAAACTAATAAAAACAAATAGGATAGCACACCAGTACTTAACGTGGTTCGGTCAATGTGACCTACATCCACGGAGAAGACAACAAGAGGAATCCACTAATCAAAAGGGGAGAATACAAAAGATTACATCTCTAATCTCACTCGTCCAAGCCCAATGAAACCCAACTCACTAGAGCTTAACAAAAGAAAGATAAATAGTAAGAGAAAGGAGAGGATAATATAATATTTGGCAACTCTCTCTTCTCACTTTCTTGCACTTCAAATCTCATGTAATGTGATGCCTATTTATAGGCAAAACTTCTAAACCCCTTCATCACTTCATCCTACACATACATCAAAATCATAGGATGACTAAGATCTTCATAGGGTGGCCAAGATTCTCATAGAGTGGTTATGATCTTCATAGAGTGGTTATTGATGACTTTTAAAGTGGTTAGAGATTTCAAAGGGTAGCTAATTGATTTTGAGAAAAGGTCTAAGATTATAGTTTAGTTTATTCATTAAAGACATATCAACAGGCACATTACTCCCTGCTTGTTTGTTTGTTTGATACTTTTGTTGTTCTTCCCTCCGGCACCTGCGTGTGCAAAGTAATATTTTACTTCGAAAGGGTGTTTGTTATATTTACTTGTATTTTCTGCAAAAACAGACGTGCATATACTTATTCTTAATCGATTGTTGCAGAGAACCAACGTGAAAAGCCTTGATAAATTATTTTTCACGTGAAAAATAATTTATTTTTAACGTCGGCTGTAAGAAAAAACTGACGTGGAAAATAAATTTTTTTCCAGATGGAAAATAAATTAATTTCAACTATAATTGATATTTCACATTGGTTAGTAACCGACGGACTTTTTACGTTGCCCGCATTTACGTCGGTTTCTAAACAAACGTTTTTGATTTACCACGATGGTTTTAAACCGACATGGTATCTTTTTTTGTACTAGTGTGTTTCATTAAAAACTTGTTAATAAAACGGGAGAGGTCTTTTTTGCGATCACCGTTTACCCTAAAAATAACACATGGAGGAGTTCCTTATATCAGAGTACCTATCCTCAGGCAAGGAAGTACAAATGGAGCTGATTTTGATAAATTAAGGGTTTGTTGTGATACACTGTATAGTCCAGAATGTAAGATATTAGGTTTACTTGGATGTGGACCAAAACATGAAGCTCGTTATTGAACATCCCCAACCTAGGACAGGTTGTAAAGAGTTAATTCTAGATTTTTACAAGATGGTTACTTCAAATAAGAATCACAATGTATAAGAAACCAAACCAAGCATAAGGGAACGCACCAAACCCAATGTGGAGCACAATATGGAAACTCTCTTGTCTTAGAGCATTTCCATCGGCTCAGCTTTTTACCTGGGCAATGTTAGGGCTCACACGAAATCTTATAAAAACAACGCCTTCAATGGTGAGCCCTGCAGTGCCCGGTTTCAGGCACTGGCAAGGGAAACCCGAGCTCAAGTCTGAGCTAAAATCACCTTAGGAATGATTTTAGTCAAAACTCACTCTTGTGCTTTTTGTCCAGAAACACGGTGGAAGTGCTCTTAAAGAACACATTTGAGACAACAAAAGCACAAAGGGAGCTAACTCCCGACGAGACACCAATTTTCATGGGGAGAAGAAGACTCTCAACGAAGCCACATTCGCGACTAAGTTTAACAGTGATTTGCAAGTGCCACTTTAGAAGTAAACCCGTAGTGATTCTGACAAAATAGAAAATGCACATAAGTGAAAAGAAAAGGAGGTTGAAAATGTAGATGAAGTTCAGTTTAGATCAAGAAACTAAAAAATCAGTTAATAATTCATTATGAAGATGATCCTACAACTTATGGAGAATAAAATGAGAAAATTTCAGACATTGAAGCAATTACTTTTGACAAATGGGAGAAGAAAATATTTTTTGGAGATACGGGTGATATCACGATAATGATATTGACTATTGTTGGAAACTTGAAATTATCCAAGTGAGTTTTTAGGAAAAATTTGAGCTGAATTTTAGGCGTGACCCATTGCTCAGATTGCGCGGAAAATATTTGGAATGGGTTCTCTTTCCATTGGCGATGAACGTGGTATATTCACATGTCCAATTCTGTTTTAAAATGAATGAGATATTCAAATCAGAAGTTGACCTAAAAGAGCTAACTGGGATCAAAAAGAGTGAAAACTCTTTAGTCCCACATTAAAAGTGGTATGTGAATGGATGTGTTTGTTCAGCGAACGGATAGGTCTATTCGGAATGGTTACGCTCATTACGACCGGATGGATGTGTCAATTCGGGGACAACCCATTTTGGCCGAATGGATATGTCTGCTCGGTGAATGGATGTGTCTGCTTGGAATATTTGCGCTCATTCTGATCGAACGGATGTGCCTACTCTAAAAGGCTTCCTCCAAATTCTTATATACATGGCAGAATTATAGGCTGTCCAAAAATCACCAAGGACAAGTCATCAGACACGAACTTCACTTCAACGCGAAGGTCACATTTTGAACAGAAACGTGGACCTCGCGTTTGAAGAAGTATGAAGACTTCAGACGCAGACCTGGGTAAGACCGCGTTCAGCGCAAGTCTAAGTAACTCCGCGTCCCATCCAATGCAAGTTTGAGTAACTCTGCGTTCCATGTCAAGCGTAGGTCTAAGCAACATGGCGGTCCATTTCATATGTGGGTCTGAGAAACCTCGTGTCTCATGACAAACAAGAGTCTGAGCAACTCCGCGTTCTGAGACGCCCGTGTTGCAACAAGCAACGCGGGGTCCGCGTCCAACGCGACACCCGCGTTTCTATTATAACAGACTCCCATTACTGGGTCAATTAACTCCTCACATAATAAGGGAGTTAATCTCCATTATGGAGGGATTTTAGGGGACGATAATACCCCCATGACTCCCTATAAATAACCTTAGTAGCTATGAAGGAAGGGGGACTCTTTTGGGAATCCGGGGACTCTTTTTGGGATCCAGAGAACTCTTTTTGAATCAAGAGACTCTTTCTGAATCCAAAGAGAGGACTTTTGGAGAAAAGGAGAAACGGAGTAGTCAGTGGACTCTAAACATTTTGTGTGTTAAAAACAGAGTTCCTCTCTGATTAGTCTTCTAGAGCGTCCAGAAGAGAAGCTAGACAGTCGGCCGGTCAACGAAGAACAAGATCACTCTCCACCGTCACTCAAAGAACCTAGCTTTAAACAAAGCGGAGAACCGAGTCTTCTTTCCTCTTTTGTAATCGGAATGGTTCCACTATAATTTTTCAGCCACTCAAAGAAATCTTACATCGACCGAGGCATTTTTCCGACCAAACAAAAGATGGCGACTCCGCTGGGGAGTTTCTTCTCTACTGACGAGAATACTGTGGCGCAAGCTGATGTCTGGCTCCTCGGGAAGACGGTAGAGTCCCTCGTCGTTGAATTCGACTAAGGAAAGTTTGAGGAGTTCCTTTCCTCAGGCTCCGTCATCCCTAAGGCAATGCGATAATACCGCAAAGTCTCTTCTGTGACTCGCTTTCGAATCTCTTCGGAGATTACTCCTGAAGTGGCTCGCACCACTGCTCACAATGCAAAAGGCGCCACTTCTGAAGAGGTTCTGAAAGCCTCTCATGTAGCTAACACTGCCCGCGTCAACGTCTCTCAAGGAGACTTGTAGGGCAAAAGTGGGGGCGCACGACCAAAGCGACGGTGAAGATCGATTTC
Source organism: Agave tequilana (assembly GCA_038442645.1). Taxonomy (NCBI): domain Eukaryota; kingdom Viridiplantae; phylum Streptophyta; class Magnoliopsida; order Asparagales; family Asparagaceae; genus Agave; species Agave tequilana. Next base: position 21,819 of record JAVJIF010007446.1, on the reverse strand, counting down.
GCCATCCTGCTCCTCTTCAAATCCTGCAATTTCAGGTAGTCAAGGGTTTCCAACAACCCCTGCGGCTTAACCAAAATGCTTAATGTCAACAAAGGCGTCGCGCTCGTCGATAACAGCTTGAATATTTTTCGGAAGCAATCTATTCTGTAGATTCAGAACATGAGGTTGATACACGCGTTTCTCTTAAGCAACACGAGAACCGCGTTTCTGTCCCAGAACGTGAGTCTCGCGTTCTTCAACAATGTGAGGTCAGCGTCAAATGCGAGACTCGCGTTTTAACGGCTCCTAAACGTGAGTCTCATGTTCTGTCTGTCTCAGGACACGAGGCTCGCATTTCAACAAACGCGAGGTCTGCATTTCAACTAAGAAACGCGAGACCTGTGTTAAGCCCAAAAGCCCTCACCCCCAGGGTTCGAGGCTAGATCCTCAGATGTCCCCCTCAACGAACCTGAGGGACTACTTGACAAGAAAGAAGAGTGTCCATCAAATCGCCCCTCGATGCCACGTAAGCAACTAATCTCAGCAGTGCTCTTTGATTGCCATTGCAGCTTTCAGACAAATAAACCTTCAGTTTTTAGCCGATTGTCAACGGCTTCAGAGTCGGCCAAAAAATGACGATCATGGAAGAGGAAATCATTCTCTGACGTCGAGTACCCAGAAGTGGCTGCAAACATGGTGGGGCCGAGTTCCACACCAAGCAAGTCTAAGGGGAAGTAACTGGCTGTCAGCTCGGAGGAATCGGATGCTGATCGGTCTCCAGATTTGAAAGATGTCCTTATCGAACCTGAAGCGGTCTACGACACACTCGGACCCGCACGGAAATGATCGCCCCAATCGACTATAACCTATTGGCTAGGAGGATTGAGGTGAATGATGAGCATTCCGCCATCATCAAATCCCAGTCTTCGAATTCCAGTTCGGGGACAACCACCTTTGCTTACATGACGGGAACTCCCGAGGAGATGGCCAAGTGATTCAAAGAGCAGGCTCGAGTCCAACGGGAACAATTCGATATGATTTGAACCCAGCAAGAATCTATCGACACCTTTAAGCAGATGCTGTGATAGCTGTTTAAGAAGAAAAAGAAGCTGAAGACTAAGACTCCTTCCAAGAAGTCCAAGGGCAAACGGAAGGAAGGGGAGAGCTCATCCTCTGCAAATACCGAGAATGAAGAGCATTTTGACTCTGAGCCACCCAAGTCTTGATCTGAAGAGAAAGATAGCTCAGAGAATGGGCTCTCATTCCAAAAGAATAAGCAAATTAGAGCAACGCCTTGAATCCCTCACCAACCGAAACAGACTCCAAGAAGTAGGGATAATCTGACCCTACCTAGCAGGGTGGGATACGACTCCCTACCCTCCTAAACTCAAGGCACCGACCCTTCACACTTTCGACGGTAAAGGGTCACCAAACCAACACATATTACTATTTCAAATCCAAAACTGGGAATATAGTATTGAACAATGTCATTTTGGCTCGTTTATTCATTGTCACTCTTAAGGGAGTCACCTTTGAATGGTTCATGAAATTTCTTACTGGCTCAATTAAAACATGGGGCTGACCTCGAGAAGTTATTTCTGGCTCATTTCTTTGAGAACGATACAGAAATCTCAGTGCCAACTCTCCTTGCAGCCAAGTAGAAGAAATGAGAGTCCATCAAAACTTTCGCCAAGATATTTTGGAGCATGGTACTCGTTGTCCTAGCGGCATGACCAGTCCACACTGATCGAGACATGCAGTCACAATCTGCAAACTTCCTACTCACTCAAATGGGGGTAGCGGAATGTTGCACTTGGAAGCAGTTGATGCTACAAGACGAACAGGCAGAAGAGATCGTCGCCCGGGTTAGGGCTGAAGAAAAAGACAGCAAGCTAAGACCCGACAAGTCAATGTGACGTGCATCAGAGTCGTATTCTCAACCGAGAAGAAGGTATACTCTGGCAACAGAAGTCAAATCACCCTGTCAGTCAGAGGAAGAATGGCTCTTGTAATCACCTAAAGGGGGTGAATAGGTGACTAGCTAATCTAATGATGAATTAATACGAAATTAAAACTATTTATGCAAACTAAAACTATGAAGCTAAACACACAAGATATAACACAAGAGTGTAGCTGAATTCCCGGTGAAGGGCTCTGGACTATCTCCTCAAGATTCCTCTAGATAAGAGTTGAGGTGCCGCTATGGCTCTCTTGGTTGAATACAAGTGCGAGCAAACAATCCCAAGTATATAACAATAAGGCACAAGATATATCAAGCATATAAAGATAAAAGCAATGTAAGCATGTAAGATATAAATACAAGTGAGAGATAGAGAGAGCAATCGCAAACATGGGAGATTTGTTTCAAGGTTCGAGTACCCTTACTTTACGTCCCCGCCTTCAACACTATGAAGGATTTTCACTAGAATCGATCCCACCGGATCACTCGGTGCCGCAACACCTACAAGGAGTTCACACTAGAACTCTTGGACTCACTAGTTCCTCTCTTGTTCTCGTAAGAACAAACACACGCAAGCATACTAACTTGCCAAGGCCGCATCTCTACACCGAGGTCCCACAAGAACTCGAAACAACATGAACCTGTAAGTTCGCCTCCTCAAATACAAAGATGAACACTTGGTGATCTAAACACTTTAATCACCTAAAACACTCTCATAACAACTCTCCTATGGGATTGATATAGCAATAAAAAGCTCAAGTATGTGTGAGAAAACTAGGATAGATTTTGTGGTAAAGAACTCAAGAAAACACTTTTGAAAACACTCTTGATAAATTCTCCTTTTGATATGAAAGTTTTAGCTCTAAAACAAGTGGAGACAAACACTTAGAATGGTATGAAAAACTAGCTTGAAAACCCACTTAGAATCTTATAGAAAACAGTCCAAGGGAACCCACATTTATAGGCTCCCAAAATATAGCCGTTGGAGGCTAACTCAGCAGGAAATCATTTTATCGGTCGACCGCCCGATCGACCGACCGATGGTCGAATTTCTGACCGTTGTGCCACCGGTCGACCGCCCGGTCGACGGAGACCTGGATACAGAGAGCAGAGCTCTCTGCCGGTCGACCGCCCGGTCGACCGGGACCAAATCCAGATAGCAGAGCTCTCTGGCGGTCGACCGGGTCGGTCGACCGGCCTTCCAACCAAACTGGCTGTGAACGTTTATGCACATCGGTCGACCGGACCGGTCGACCGACTTCGGTCGGCCGGCAGAAGGCCTGGTCCAACATTTTCAGGGATTAAAACTTGGTCTTTTTACCTTCAATAAAATCTCATAAATTCTCATAAATTTTACAAAAATAAGTTCATTAATATACTTTGATATACAAACATATTTGATAAAAAATCAAAATATATTACAAATATTTTGAACTAATTTTGTGATATAGAAATTTTGGCCTAAACAAAAGTCTGTATTTTTCAAAAAACAATCTCCAAATTGAAAAATAATTTTTTCAAAACTTCTCCAAATACAAAAATAAGATATTTTAAACACTTTTGAAGCTTAGTGTGTATGGATATGATCCACTACACATATATAATGAAATATCTATGTTTTTGACATTAAGCTCTAAAATAAGTTTTGATAAAACACATGTATATTTTGAAGCTTAAAAATCAAAACGGTATTTTCTAAAACCAAAACTCTTTTATGAAAACACTGTGTGTGAGTGTATATGAATTTGAGCAATCCACCAACTAATCTATCCTTTACATTTTATCTAAAAATAAATCTTGACACTTACAAAACCCGAACAAGTCTTCTTGAAAATCTTCACTTGAAAATCTTCTTCTCCATCTTGACTTGGTCTAAACCTTGATCTAATGAGCTAGACTCCTCTTAAGTACTTGATGCGATCTGATGCGCGAGCTCTTGAATCAACATGCGCTAGCACCAAAAGTTGACTTTAAATCCTTTGTTGAAGCTAAACACCTACGAAGATCTTGATCAAATATCTGAGACTAAATAAAACACAAGATTATTAGTACTATAACTATATAAGTTAATCATCATCAAAACTAGAGCAATGGGCCTCTGGGCCAACAATCTCCCCTTTTTGATGATGACAAAACTCATGAAGTTATATATGTATGGATTAAAGACAAGCTTCATAGAAGTTCCCCCTTAACTCATGCATAACAATAAACAATAAGATATTCAAAGAAGTGCATAAAACTAAACAAATATATATGCTTTATATAAGGAGATAAACATGCATAAACTCACCAAATTCTTCTCCCCATTTTGCATAAACAAAATATATATGCATAAACAAGAAAATTACATGCATATATAAACTCTCAAAATCCTTCTCACCTTTTTTGTATAAAACAAGGAAATAAACAAAACATGCATATATAAACTCATCAAATACTTCTCCCCCTTTTTGTCAATTCATCAACAAAGGGGCAAAAATAAATCAAACAATAAAGATATATGCGATATACATTCATGAAGAAGAGAAACGTGAAGTTAGCTCCCCCTGCATACATGCATTACATAAAAAAGGGATGACAAAATCCTAACTCACATAAAGCATAATATACAATGCATAAGCGGAGATGTTAATCTCCCTTTACACACGTGTACCACATTAAGAAGAGATGTCAAGCTCCTCAATATAAGATACACTCAACGTGAATCTATATATAGAAGAGATGTTATGCTCCCCTTGCATATAAGCAATACATATCAAGAAATTTTGAAATCACTTTAAAACAAAACAAATTTTGAGATACCACTTGTAAATAAGTAAAATTTTAAGATATCAATGAAAGTAACATTTTGTATTTTTGATACTAATTGAAAGTAAAACATTTTATATTTTTGATACCAATTGAAATATATTGTAAATTTTGATACCAAATAAAATGTCAATTGAAATACCAATTGAAAACAATGCATAAGCTTATAAAGATAGCAATTTATATTTAATTTTAAGTCAAGGTTAGCCTAATCATAATTTGTGCTTTAAACATATAATGGATATTTGTAAATCAAGCACAAACAAAACATATATATATGTATGAAATAAAAAATACCAATTGAAATTGATATTATTTGAAGTTTGAAGCATACATATATAGAAAACACGTATGAGTATTCAAAAATAGAATTTCATGAAGTTCATGTGTATAACTCATAACTATCCACCCTTTTCATGTAGATGTTTAAAAGATATGCAGTAAAGCATACAAGGCATGGTCTCTCAACCATCCTCCCTTGTAGGGTAAAAGTTTTTAAAAATAAGATTTGAAAATAGTTGTAGATTGAAAACACTACCAAGTGAAGAATAAATAACTAGTTAAAATAATTTTTGAAAAACTAGTTAAAGATCCTTCAAACATGAAATCAAATCATATGTATCTCATGAAATATTGCTAAGTACACAAAAATTGACACGCGAAATCTATAAAGCTCAAAAAATTGCTCATGAAACAAAATCATGAGTAAACAAAAATAATGTGAGTTTGTAAAAGTTATGTGAATAGCATATTCATGAAATAATCAATAAAGCTCAAAATAAACATGAAATTCTTTTTATGAAACTCATAAAATCTATTTTTCATTAAGTTAAACTTCGAGGTATATGTATGTTCTATCAAACCTAACAATATACATACATATCCCAAACATAAACGAGTCCATAATGTAATTTGCATGAAGGCAAGTGACTCAAAGGTATACACGTATATTTATTAGTTTTGGACAAAAATTACATATACATGAAGCAAAACATATTCAAGAATAGAGAAAACATGTATAAATGAAAGAATCATCAAAACTAGGTTATACATGTACATGTAATGAGTACAAATGGGCAATGAAGCACAAACATCTAATAATCAAGTGTAGCTTATTATTTGTACAAGTATATACACAAGTTTTAATGAAAATTACATCTAAACAAGCATTCTCTTCATGAAGTACAAACCAAAACATGATCATAAAAAAAACATGCTAAAAATATTTATACAAAAGCATGAAAATAAAATAGGAGTTTAAAGATAGTTACCAAATCAAATGTACTATTCTCTAAGTCTCCAAAATATGGTGGTCCTCCCACAAAACTTCTTTGATAACGATGCATCAATTGTAGTGTCCATCAAGCTCATGCATCCACCACCAAGGCACCAACTCTCTCACGTCATGTGAGAGCCCACACCTATATCAAATACAAGAGGTGGGGACTTTGGTACCTATTTTCTTTGGGTCCACCGGGATTAGCATTATGAGGAACCCAAATATTTTTATTAGCAAAATTTATATGATTTATCTTATTAAAAAAAAAACTTTGTTAAATGGCCTTTACGGTCGCAATGTGTACATTTGTACATGAAAGTACACCTAGAGGGGGGTGAATAGGTGTACAGCTAATCTATGAATAATAATGCGGAAATTAAAACTTAATTGTAACACACTTAGTGCAACCAACGAGTGTAGTCGAATTCCCGGTGAAGGGTTCTGGACTAACTCCTCTTGATTCCTCTGAATAAGAGTTGAGGTGCTATATGAAGCTCTCGTGGTTAAACACAAGTGAGGCACACATATAAACACAACCAAGCATATAAGTATGAATGAGCAATATGAATGATGCAAGGCACAATGTAAGAGAGAAAGTTAGAGAAAGTGGATCAATCGCAAATACCAAGATATGTTTCGAGGTTCTAGAACACAGCTCTACGTTCCCGCCTTCACACAGAAGGATTTCCACTAACTCGTCCATACAGGACTTCCCACATAGGGAACCTCCACTGAGAATTTTGGGCAATACAATAACCGGGAGTACTCAGCTCCTCTCTCAAATACAACACAACCTCTACACTTAGAGGCTAGGCACAAAGCCACCACAATATCAACCTCACAATAGAGGGATAGGCACTTAACCAACAACCACAATCTCCTCTACACTTAGAGGGATTCCAAACCAACCTCCACACTCACCTCTACATAAGAAGGATTCAACAACAAGGAAAAGAGGTTTACAACTCAAGGTGATCACAAAGACCACAAACCCAAATCTTTTCCCACAAAACAAAGATCCTAATAGATAGGATAGAATGATAAGCTTAAGTGTGAGAAATAAAGAGTTTGGAAATCAAAAACACAAAGAAAAACTCTTGGGAAAACTTCTAGAATGAATATAAAATGAAGATCAAAAACAATCCCAAAGACTTCTCCTTTTCTTGATTCTTCCAACCCTTTAAAAAATAAAAAATGAAATCTTTTGGCTTAAAAACTCTTTTGAAAACTTGTATTAAAACACTACAATGTATGAGAATTTTGGTTCTTGAAAATCTTGTTAAAAACCAACTCAAATGGGTGTATTTATAACCCCATTTGGAATCTGCCGTTGGCAGCTGAAAAGGGCATTTTTGCCCTTCCGGTCGACCGGCCGGTCGACCGGCTAACGGTCAAAAAAGTGACCGTTGAGCCCTCCGGTCGACCGCCCAGTCGACCGTGCCAGATCCAGAGAGCAACTGCTCTCTGGCCGGTCGACCGCCCGGTCGACCGAGCAGGAAACAGAGAGCAGAGCTTTCTGCCCGGTCGACCGCCTGATCGACCGGAGGCTTTCCAGAGAGCATAGCTCTCTGGCGGTCGACCGACCCGGTCGACCGGCCTCCCTAGAAAGGCAGCGTGCACGTTCTGTGCACGTCGGTCGACCGGCACGGTCGACCGCTCACTGCTACGGTCGACCGGCCCGGTCGACCGGCAACCTGCCTGTCTGACTAATTAGGATCTTAAAAACTTGGGTTTTTATCCTTAATTAAATCCCATAAAATCACATAAATTCCACAAAAATCAGTTCATGTTATATCTTTGAAATATAAACGTGTTTGAGTAAAAATCAAATCATGTTACAAACATTTGAACCATTTTTGTGACTTGAAAATTTTGCCTTAAATCAAATTCTGTATTTTCCAAAACTTGTATTTTTGAAATGGAAATCCGATTTTTCCAAAACACATGTAAATACAAAAACATGATATTTAAACAGCTTTGAAGCATACAGTATATGGATAGACTCCATTATACATGAAAGAGATATATATATTAATGTTTTTGACATTAAATCCGAAAATAAGTTTTGTTTAAATACAAAACCCAAATACATGAATAGGTTATTAAAGTAAGTTTTTCTAAGAATATGAAGCATACATGTATATAGATCAAATCTAATATACATTAAATCACGTAAACTTGTTTTGATATAATACCTTTCATGAAAACCAAGATCGGTTAAACCAAAAATCGAAAACTAACAAACATGAAACTTGAAACAAGTGTGTGTTGTGAACTTGAGCATATCACACTATCTAATTTTTAACAAAGGATCTAAACTAACTATTCTAAAACAAATCGAGGTCTTCTTGTAGAGCGCCGTCTCCAAGTCGACTCGATCCAAACGTGATCCACCGAGCTTGACTCCAAACGAGTGCTAGATATGAACTTGACGCTCGAGCTCTTGAATCACCATGTGAAAACTCCAAAACACCTTTGTTGAAGCTAATCACCTACTAATATCTTGATCAAATATCTGAAACTAAATATCACAAGATTATTAGTAAACTATAACTATATGAGTTAATCATCATCAAAACTAGAGTGGAAGGCCTCTGGGCCAACAATATCCCCCTTTTTGATGATGACAAAACTCATGGAGTTATATATGCATGGATTAAAGTTAAACTTCAAAGAAGCTCCCCCTTAACTCATGCATAGTAATAAACAATAAGATATGCAATGAATGCTAAACATGAATATGCATAAACATGCATAAAATAATGAAATAATCATGCTCTTGATACCAAATTTTAAAATAAATTACTTTATCACCTTTTAAAATAAACATGTTCTTAAATACCAATTGAAAATATAAACTTAAAATAAACATGTTCTTTAAATAATTGCTCTTAATACCAATAAAAATTTCAATTGAAAGATAATCAATAAAAGCTCTTGATACCAATAATAAAACTTTTATAAAAGCTCTTGATACCAATTGAAAGATAATCAATAAAAGCTCTTGATACCAACAATAAAAATTTTAATAAAAGTTCTTGATACCAACAAAACAAAACAAAAAAAATATGTTCTTGACACTAATATCCATGCTCTTGATACCAATATCAACAAAACATAAAACAAACTCTCTTGATATCAATATGAAACAAAACAAACTTTGATACTAATATCCATTCTCTTGATACCAATATCAACAAAACATAAAACAAACTCTCTTGATACCAATATGAAACAAAATAAACTTTGATATAAACTTATAAATAAACATGCATATATACTCAAATACTTCTCCCCCTTTTGTCAATCATCAACAAAGGGGTGAAAGTAAACAATAAAATAATGTTCTCCCCCGTTTTGTCCGAAACAAAAATCAACAGGGGTGAAATCAAAACAAAATATTATGATACCAATTAAAAAATATATCAATTTAGTGCATCATGATATCAATTGAAAATAAACAAATAGGTAAACCAACCAAAAAAATTTTTGAAGAATACCAATTGAAAGTAAATAAAACATTGAAAACCAAACTTGAAGAAACCAATTGAAAGTACCAATTGAAAGTACATAAAACATTTTGAAGAAACCAACAAAAACAATTTTTGATATCAATTGAAAGATGTAAACATATAGTTAATCTTAATACCAATTGTAAAAATTAGTACCAGTTGAAAATATTTTACACTTTTGATACCAATTTGAAAAACATAAACCAATCTTTTTGGTTAAAGACTAAACTCATTTTACAATAGAGATACCAAATAGAGAATAATATCAATTTAATATTTGATACCAATTATTGAAAATGAAACATATACCAATTGAAGATATTTTTCATTAGGAGCGTATGATACCAAATTAAAATCAATATTAATTTTTCAATCATTTTTCAACATAAAGTGTGGGAGTAGAATACCAAAGGTAAACAAAACCAATTGAAAGGTGAAATATGAATTTTCTCCCCTTTATGAAATATCAATTAAAATGATGCATAAGCTTGTATAAGATACCAATTGAAAAATAATCAATTAAAATATAATAGTCATTTAAGAAATCAAGTTTAGCATAACCAAAATTTGTGCTCAAAGATATAGAGATATAGTAAGCACAAATAAAATACATATATATATGTATGAAAAATTAAATACCAATCAAAATTGATACTATTTGAAGTGTAAGCATACATATATAAACATATATGAGTATACAAAAAGAATGTCAATAGTGATACCGATTGAAAAGATACAATGATATCAAATGAAAACGCAATAAGATCAAGTGTATAACTCATACTTTCTACCACCCATTTCATGCACATATTTTAAATAGATTTTTAAGAATGAGCATACAAGGCATGGTCGCCCAACCAACCGCCCTTGGAAGGGTAGGGATTTTTAAAAATAAGTTTGAAAATAACATAACACATTTTAAAACTCTACCATATGAAGAATACGAACTAGTTATATGAAAAATTTGTAGACTAGTACGAAATCCTTCAAGCAACGAATAAAACAAAAATATATTTCATGAAAAACATGTAAATCACATGATCACCAAACACTCAAAATCTATATAGCACATATTGTACTCATGAAAACAAAATCATGAGAAAACATTAAATAAAGAGAGTGTATAAGAGTTATGTGAAACACATCATCATGAAAATAAGCAATCAAGCTCAATATGAAATTCCTTAAAACATGAAAAACAAGAAAATCTAATTTTTATCAAAATAATTTAATCTTCAAGGCATATGTATGTTTTGTACAAACTAGCGTATACATACATATCCAAACATAGACGAGTCCACAAAAGTATATGCATGAAGGCAAGTGGCTCAAGGATGTATATGTATAACTATTAGTTTAGACAAAATGGATATATACATGAAGTTTAAACATAAACATGAAAAACATGTCAAAAATAAGAAATACAAGTCAAAATGTATGAATCATCAAAACTAGGCTATACTAGTACATCTAATGGGTACAAATGAGCATTCAAGCACAAACATATAATAATCTATTTGTGGCTCACTAGTTGTACAAGTATATATTCAAGTTTTAATGAAAACTAACATCTAAACATGTAGACAAAACATGAAGCATAGAAATCAAAACAAAACTCATATGATCTAATGGGTACAAATGAGCATTCAAGCACAAACATATAATAATCTATTTGTGGCTCACTACTTGTACAAGTATATATTTAAGTTTTAATGAAAACTAACATCTAAACATGTAGACAAAACATGAAGCATAGAAATCAAAACAAAACTCATATGATCATTATGTAAATGCACATGCATTAGATCTAGGACATACACATTAGTTAAATTAAAGTGAGAACACAAAATATGGGTCCATATAAACATAGGTGTCTCAAATACTAATCATGCATATCACTAATCTAATTATCATGGCATTCATAATAATCAAGAAACACCAAACATGCTAAAATGAATAATATGAAAGCAGTAAACATAATGAGGAGTAAGAGATCGTTACCAAAACTGATAGGGCACATCTCCATATCTCCAAACCAAGGTGGTTCTCCCACCAAACTCCCCTTGAAAGTGATGCATCCAAATAGTCCTCTTTAAGTTCGGAACGCATCCACCTCAAGGCACCATCACTCTCACGTCACGTGAGAGCCCACACCTACATCAAATAAAATAGGAGTGGTCTTTGGCACCCATACTCTTTGGGCCCATAGGGATTAGCTCCTTTCCTAACCCAAACAAATTTATTTTCTAAATTTACATCATGTATCTTATCAAAACAAAATTTAGCAAGGTGGCCCTTACGTCCACAATGTGTACAAGTGTACACATGAGCATACATCGTGTGATGGGTGTGAACGTGAGGAGCATGTGTATGCCGTGGTTTGTGTGCATGCATAGATGGAATTTGTTTCTTTCGAAACATAGATTCTAAACGTGAGTGGTTCATGGCACAATGGCTCAAAGTGGAGCCCAAACAATCAATACTCTTCTTAAGCATAGATATATCATTTTCAAATATAGAAGAGGTGCATGCAATAGATGAGCTAGAATGTGAAGCTACACTAGCATGGCAAATATGAGAGTCTAAATCATTTTTCAAAGATACATTTTCAATAGACATCAAATCCAAATCCTTTGAAATAGAAATAATTTTGTTTTTCAAAGAATCACTCTCTTTTAAGAGAAAATCAAGTTTTGAAGTTAAAGTCTCATTTTTCTTCAAAACATTTTTACAATCATTTTACTTTTCAAAATCTTGTTTTCATTAAGAGCAAGATCAAGTTGGGATTTAAGTGAGTCACGTTCACTTGAAATCTCATCCCTTTCTTGCAAAGCAATCTCAAGTTTTGAAAACAAATCCTTATTTTCTTTATTTAATTTACAAGTTTTCTTTTTCAAAACTTTATATTTTTCTAAGAGGTTCTCACAACAATAGATAACTCTTCATTTAATGCATCAGCATCCATACTATCAAGATCATCAAATGAAGAGCTAGCACTATCTAGTTGAGTATCCGAATGTACCTCAAGGGAGTCATTCCTTGGACCATGTAGCATCGTTGCTCAGATTCATCCTCACTAGATTCATCCTCCATAATGGTTGGCATTTGAAGCTTGGAGGAGATCAAGGTGTTCCACACTGCAAGGTGGACTCACAGTTAGAAACCATCATAAGATATTCTTTATTAAGCATGCTTCTAAGTGCCTCAAGGGCTTGTGCATTGGCCTCTACATGCTTGTTATTACTAAGATAGGATTTCTTGGTAGCGGTAAGGAAAACATGCAAGCCTAGAGTTTTTAGGTACATGGACATCCTAGCCTTTAAAATAACAATGTTGGAAGTATTAAACATAGGTGGGGTCATGAAGTCCATGAGTGTGTGTAAACAATATATGTGCAAATGCAAATCTAGATTAGCAAACTAAGATCACACTCCTAAATGGTTAAACCTAATATCAAGAGCGTAGGCTCTGATACCAATTGAAAGTACACCTAGAGGGGAAGTGAATAGGTGTAAGGCTAATCTATGAACAATAATGCGAAAATTAAAACTTAATTGCAACACACTTAGTGTAACCAATGAGTGTAGCCGAATTCCGGTGAAGGGCTCTGGACTAACTCATCTTGATTCCTCTGAATAAGAGTTGAAGTGCTATATGAAGCTCTCGTGGTTAAACATAAGTGAGGCACACACACAAACACAACCAAGCATATAAGTATGAATGAGCAATATGAATGCTGCAAGGCACAATGTAAGAGAGAGAGTTAGAGAAAATGGATCAATCGCAAACACCAAGATATGTTTCAAGGTTCGAGCACACAGCTCTACGTCCCCGCCTTCACACAGAAGGACTTCTACTAACTCGTCCACACAGGACTTCCCACACAGGGAACCTCCACTGAGGATTTTAGGTAATACAATAACCGGGAGTACTCAACTCCTCTCTCAAATACAACACAACCTCTACACTTAGAGGCTAGGCACAAAGCCACCACAATATTAACCTCACAATAGAGGGATAGGCACTTAGCCAACAACCACAATCTCCTCTATACTTAGAGGGATTCCAAACCAACCTCCACACTCACCTCTACACAAGAGGGATTCAACAACAAGGAAAAGAGGTTTACAACTCAAGGTGATCACAAAGACCACAAACCAAATCTTTTCCCATAAAACAAAGATCCTAATAGATAAGAAAGAATGATAAGCTCAAGTGTGAGAAATAAAGAGTTAGAAATCAAAAACACAAAGAAAAACTCTTGGAAAACTTCTAGAATGAATATAAAGTGAAGATCAAAAACAATCCCAAAGACTTCTCCTTTTCTTGATTTTTTCAACCCTTTAAAACAAATAAAAGATGAAATCTTTTGGCTTAAAAACTCTTTTGAAAACTTGTATTAAAATACTAGAATGTATGAGAATTTTGGCTCTTGAAAATCTTTTTAAAAACCAACTCAAATGGTGGTATTTATAACCCCATTTGGAATCTGCCCGTTGGCAGCTGAAAAGGGCATTTTTGCCCTTCGGTCGACCGGTCGGTCGACCGGCCAGCGGTCAAAAAAGTGACCGTTGAGCCCTCCGGTCGATCGCCCGGTCAACCGTGCCAGATCCAGGAGCAACTGCTCTCTGGCCGGTCGACCGTCCGGTCGACCGAGCTGGAAACAGAGAGCAGAGCTCTCTGCCCGGTCGACCAGAGGCTTTCTAGAGAGCACAGCAAAACAGCGTGCACGTTCTGTGCACGTCGGTCGACCGGCCCGGTCGACCGGCAGCCTGCCTGTCTGACTAATTAGGGTCTTAAAAATTGAGTTTTATCCTTAATTAAATCCCATAAAATCACATAAATTTCACAAAAATCAGTTCATGTTATATCTTTGAAATACAAACATGCTTGAGTAAAAATCAAATCATGTTACAAATATTTTGAACCATTTTGTGACTTGAAAAATTTGCCTTAAACCAAATTCTTTATTTTCCAAAACTTATATTTTTGAAATGGAAATCCGATTTTTCCAAAACACATGTAAATACAAAAACATGATATTTAAACAACTTTGAAGCATATAGTATATGGATATAATCCAATATACATGAAAGAGATATATATCAATGTTTTTGACATTAAATCCGAAAATAAGTTTTGTTTAAATACAAAACCCAAATACATGAATAGGTTATCAAAGTAAGTTTTTCTAAGAATATAAAGCATACATGTATATAGATCAACTCTAATATACATTAAACCATGTAAACTTGTTTTGATATAATATCTTTCATGAAAACCAAGATCGGTTAAACCAAAAATCGAAAACCAACAAACATGAAACTTGAAACAAGTGTGTGTGTTGTGAACTTGAGCATATCACACTATCTAATCTTTAGAAAAGGATCTAAACTAACTATTCTAAAACAAACCGAGGTCTTCTTGTAGAGCGCCGTCTCCAAGTCAACTCGATCCAAACGTAATCCACCGAGCTTGACTCCAAATGAGTGCTAAATATGAACTTGACGCTCGAGCTCTTGAATCACCATGTGAAAGCTCCAAAACACCTTTGTTGAAGCTAATCACCTACTAATATCTTGATCAAATATCTAAAACTAAATATCACAAGATTATTAGTAAACTATAACTACATGAGTTAATCATCATCAAAACTAGAGTGGAAGGCCTCTGGGTCAACAGTACACTCTAGCATGCACATGAGAATGAGTATGATCATTATATACAAAGTGTGCATATGTATTTCCTGGGTGATGTGCATGAACATGTGGAGTTTGTTTTTTTTGAAACAAGGTTTCCAATTTAGAATGATTAAATGAACAATTGCTCAAAGTTGAGCTCAAACAATTTATTCTATTTTTCTAAAATTGAATCTCATTTTTATCAATGATAGCATGAAGAGCATGGTAAGAATGAGAATCAAGAATCTTTTTTTAGAAATGTTTTCTTTTTCTTTTGAAACAATTGTTCTTTTCAAAGGGTTATTTTCTTCCAAAGCAATTTCTTTTTCTTTTTCTACCAAAATAATTTTATTTTTCTAAGAATTATTTCCTGAACACATATCATTTAATTTAGAAAACAAGAAAATATTCTCCTTTTTCAAAGATTCATTTTCTTTAGAAATGTTTTCCAATTTATTTTGAAAAGAATATTTTTCTTTTGAAATGGATTCATATTTATTTTTCAATCTTTTATGATCCTTGTTAAGCAAATCATATTTTTTAAGAAGTTGTTGACAAAATATAACAAGCTTATCATATGACATGTCAACATCCTCATCAAGCTCGGATTCGGAATTTACCTCAAGGGGTTATCCCCTTGGACCATGTAGCATAAGTTGGAAGTATCACTTCCATCATCCAGTCACTCCCAGCATAATATTGCTTTTGTTCACCAAGGGAGACTAAAGTATTTCATATTACAAAAGTCGAATCAAAGTTAGAAACCCTACATAAATATTCATCATTTAGGGTTGACTTTAAAGCAAGGATGGTTTTTGAGTTAGCCTCTAGATGTTTGCCATTTAAATAATATGAATCTTTAATAGTAGCAAGATAAACATGAATACCTAGGGCTTTGAGGTACATTGACATCTTACCTTCCAAGTTTGGATGTAAAGAATATCAAACATGGGAGGTGTCATGAAATCCATGTGTGTAAACAAATATTGTGATTAGCTAAAAATGAGGATCTTTAACTCTAGGTTGTTAGACCCAAATCAAGAGCACCAAACTCTGGTACCACTTGTAATCACCGAGAGGGGAGTGAATAGGTGACTAGCTAATCTAATGATGAATTAATGCAGAATTAAAACTATTTATGCAAACTAAAACTATTAAGCTAAACACTCAAGATATAACACAAGAGTGTAGCTGAATTCCCGTTGAAGGGCTCTGGACTATCTCCTCAAGATTCCTCTAGATAAGAGTTGAGGTGCCGCGATGACTCTCTTAGTTGAATACAAGTGCGAGCAAACAATGCCAAGCATATAAAAATAAGGCACAAGATATATCAAGTACATAAAGATAAAAGCAATGTAAGCATGCAAGATATAAACACAAGTAAGAGATAGAGAGCAATCGCAAACACGAGAGATTTGTTTCGAGGTTCGAGCACCCTTGCTCTACGTCCCCGCCTTCAACACTATGAAGGATTTTCACAAGAATCGATCCAACCGGATCACTCGGTTCCACAACACCTATAAGGAGTTTACACTAGAACTCTTGGACTCACTAGTCCCTCTCTTGTTCCCGCAAGAACACACACGCAAGCACACTATCTTGCCGAGGCCGCACCTCTACACCGAGATCCCACAAGAACTCGAAATAACACGAACCCGCAAGTTCACATCCTCAAATACAAAGATGAACACTTGGTGATCTAAACATTTTGATCACCTAAAATACTCTCACAACAACTCTCCTATAGGATTGATATAGTAATGGAAAGCTCAAGTATGTGTGAGAAAATTAGGATGAATTTTGTGGTGAAAAACTCAAGAAAACTCTTTTGAAAACACTCTTGATAAACCATCCTTTTGATATGAAAGTTTTAGCTCTAAAACAAGTGGAGATAAAAACTTAGGAAAAACTAGTTGAAAACGCACTTAAAATCTTATAAAAAATAGTCCAAGGGAACCCCAATTTATAGGCTCCTAAAATATGGTCGTTGGAGGCCAACTCTGCAGGAAATCCTGCTGTTGGTCGACCGCCCGGTCGACCGGCCAACGGTCGGATTCCAACTATTGTGCCACCGGTCGATCGCCCAGTCGATTGAGGCCTGGATACAGAGAGCAGAGCTCTCTGCAGGTCGACCAGGTCGGTCGACCGGCCCTCCAACCAAACTGGCTGTGCACATTTGTGCACATCGGTCGACCAGACCGGTCGACTGACTTCTGTCTCAGTCGACCGTCCGGTGGACCGGCAGAAGGCCTGGTCCAACATTTTCAGGGATTAAAAGTTGGTATTTTTACCTTCAATAAAATCCCATAAATTCTCATAAATTTCACAAAAATAAGTTCATTAATATAATTTGATATACAAATATGTTTGATAAAAATTAAAACATATTACAAATATTTGAACTATTTTTGTGATATAAAAATTTTGGCCTAAACAAAAATCTGTATTTTTCAAAAAATAATCTCCAAATTGAAAAATGATTTTTTCAAAACTTCTCCAAATACAAAAATAAGATATTTTAAACACTTTTGAAGCTTAGTGTGTATGGATATGATCCACTACACATATATGATGAAATATCTATGTTTTTGAATTAAGCTCTAAAATAAGTTTTGATAAAACACATGTATATTTTGAAGCTTACAAATCAAAATGGTAGTTTCTAAAATCAAAACTCTTTTATGAAAACACTGTGTGTGAGTGTATATGAACTTGAGCAATCCACCAACTAATCTATCCTTTACATTTTATCTAAAAATAAATCTTGACACTTACAAAACCCGACACAAATCTTCTTGAAAATCTTCTTCGCTTTCTTGACTTGATCTAAACCTTGATCAATGAGCTACTTCTCTTGAGTACTTGATGCGATCTTGATGCGCGAGCTCTTGAATCAACACGTGCTAACTCCAAAACTTGACTTTAAATCCTTTGTTAAAGCTAAACACCTACTAAGATCTTGATCAAATATCTGAAACTAAATAAATACAAGATCATTAGTACTATAACTACATGAGTTAATCATCATCAAAACTAGAGCGATGGGCCTTTAGGCTAACAATCTTCCCCTTTTTGATGATGACAAAACTCATAGAGTTATATATGCATGGATTAAAGATAAGCTTCATAGAAGCTCCCCCTTAACTCATGCATAATAATAAACAATAAGATATTCAATAAAGTGCATAAAACTAAACAAATATAAATATTCATTATACAAGGAGATAAACATGCATAAACTCACCAATTTCTTCTCCCTTTTTTGCATAAACAAAATATATATGCATAAACAAGAAAATTACATGCATATATAAACTCTCAAATCCTTCTCATCTTTTTTGTATAAAATAAGGAAACAAAATAAACATGCATATATAAACTCATCGAATTCTTCTCCTCCTTTTTGTCAATTCATCAACAAAGGGACAAAAACAAATCAAACAATAAAGATATATGCGATATACGTTCATGAAGAAGACAGACGTGAAATTAGCTCCTCCTGCATACATGCATTACATGAAGAAGGGATGACAAAACCCTAACTCACATAAAGCATAATATACAATGCATAAGCGGAGATGTTAAGCTCCCCCTACACACGTGTACCACATAAAGAAGAGATGTCAAGCTCTTCAATATAAGATACACTCAATATGAATCTATATATAGAAGAGATGTTAAGCTCCCCTTACATATAGGAAATACATATTAAGAAATTTGAAATCACTTTAAAACAAAATAAATTTGAGATACCATTTGTAAATAAGTAAGATTTTAAGATATCAATGAAAGTAAAACATTTTGTATTTTTGATTTCAATTGAAAGTAAAACATTTTGTATGTTTGATACCAATTGAAATATATTGCAAATTTTGATACCAAATAAAATGTCAATTGAAATACCAATTGAAAATAATGCATAAGCTTATAAAGATAGCAATTTATATTTAACTTTAAGTCAAGCTTAACATAATCATAATTTGTGCTCTAAACATGTAATGGATATTTATAAATCAAGCACAAACAAAAACATATATATGTATGTATGTATGTATGAAATAGAAAATACTAATTGAAATTGATATTATTTGAAGTTTGAAGCATACATATAAAGAAAATACGTATGAGTATACAAAAATAAAATTTCATGAAGTTCATGTGTATAACTCATAACTATCCACCCTATTTATGCACATGTTTAAAAGATATACAATAAAGCATATAAGACATGGTCTCCCAACCATCCGCCCTTGTAGGCCTAAACAAAAATTGAATCTCATTTTTATCAATGGTAGCTTGAAGAGTATGGAAAGAATGAGAATCAACAATCTTTTTCTTCTTAGAAATGTTTTCTTTTTCTTTTGAAATAAATTTTCTTTTCAAAGAGTTATTTTCTTCCAAAGCAATTTCTTTTTCTTTTTTCACAAAAATATTTTATTTTTCAAAAAATATTTTCCTCACACATGTCATTTAATTTAGATAATAAGGAAATATTCTCCTTTTTTAAAGATTCATTTTCTTTAGAAATATTTTCCAATTTATTTTTAAAAGAATCTTTTTCTTTTGAAATAGACTCGTATTTATTTTTCAATCTTTATGGTCCTTTTTAAGCAAATCATATTTTTAAGAAGTTGTTGACAAAATATAGCAAGTTCATCATATGACATGTCAACACATCATCAAGCTCGAATTCGGAATTTACCTCAAGGGGGTTATCCCCCTGGATCATGTAGCATAAGTTGGAAGCATCACTTCCATCATCCGAGTCACTCCCCACATAATATTGCTTTTGTTCACCAAGGGACACTAAAGTGTTCCTTACTACAAAAACTGAATCAAAGTTAGAAACCTTACATAAATAATCATCTTTTAGGGTTGATTTTAAAGCATGGATGGCTTTTGAGTTAGCCTCTAGATGTTTGCCATTTAAATAATATGAATATTTAATAGTGGCAAGATAAACATGAATACCTAGGGCTTTGAGGTACATTGACATCTTAACCTTCCAAGTTTGGATGTTAAGAATATCAAACATGGGAGGTGTCATGGAATCCATGTGTGTGTAAACAAATATTGTGATTAGCTAAAAATGAGGATCTTTAACTCTAGGTTGTTAGACCCAAATCAAGAGCACCAAGCTCTGATACCACTTGTAATCACCTAGAGGGGGGTGAATAGGTGATTAGCTAATCTAATGATGAATTAATGCGAAATTAAAACTATTTATGCAAACTAAAACTATTAAGCTAAACACACAAGATATAAGACAAGAGTGTAGCCGAATTCCCGGTGAAGGGCTCTGGACTATCTCCTCAAGATTCCTCTAGATAAGAGTTGAGATGCTGCTATGGCTCTCTTGGTTGAATACAAGTGCGAGCAAACAATCCCAAGCATATAACAATAAGGCACAAGATATATCAAGCATATAAAGATAAAAACAAAGTAAGAATGCAAGATATAAACAAAAGTGAGAGATAGAGAGAGCAATCGCAAACACAGGAGATTTGTTTCGAGATCAACCACCCTTACTCTACGTCCCCACCTTCAACACTATGAAGGATTTTCACTAGAATCGATCCCACCGGATACTCGGTGTCGCAACACCTACAAGGAGTTCACACTAGAACTCTTGGACTCACTAGTCCCTCTCTTGTTCCCGCAAGAACAAACACACACAAGCACACTAGCTTGCCGAGGCCGCACCTCTACACCGAGCTCCCACAAGAACTCGAAAACAACACAAACCCGCAAGTTCGCCTCCTCAAATACAAAGATGAACACTTGGTGATCTAAGCACTTTGATCACCTAACCATTCCCACAACAACTCTCCTATAA
This sequence comes from Agave tequilana, assembly GCA_038442645.1. NCBI lineage: Eukaryota > Viridiplantae > Streptophyta > Magnoliopsida > Asparagales > Asparagaceae > Agave > Agave tequilana. The sequence goes on along the minus strand of JAVJIF010007446.1, from coordinate 764 downwards.
GATAGATATAGCAATGAAAAGCTCAAGTATGTATGAGAAAACTAGGATGGATTTTGTGGTGAAAACTCAAGAAAACACTTTTGAAAACACTCTTGATAAATCTCCTTTTAATATGGAAGTTTTAGCTCTAAAACAAGTGAAGATAAACACTTAGAATGGTAGGAAAAACTAGCTTGAAATCCCACTTAAAATCTTATAGAAAACAGTCCAAGGGAACCCCAATTTATAGGCTCTCAAAATATGGCTGTTGGAGGCCAACTCAGCAGGAAATCCTGCTGTCGACCGGCCAACAGTCGGATTTCTGACCGTTGTGCCACCGATCGACCGCCGGTCAACCGAGGCCTGGATACAGAGAGCAGCGCTCTCTGCCGGTCGACCGCCTGATCTACCGGGGCCAGATCCAGAGAGCAGAGCTCTCTCGCGGTCGGCCAGGTCGGTCAACCGGCCCTCCAACCAAACTGGTTGTGCATGTTTGAGCACATCGGTTGACCGGACCAGTCGATCGACTTCTGTTCTCGGTTGACCGTCTGGTCGACCGGCAGAAGAAGGCTGGTCCAACATTTTCAGGGATTAAACTTGGTCTTTTTACCTTCAATAAATTCTATAAATTCCACAAAAATAAGTCATTAATATACTTTGATATACAAACATGTTTGATAAAAAATCAAAAATATTACAAATATTTGAACTATTTTTGTGATATAAAAATTTTGGCCTAAACAAAAATTTGTATTTTTCAAAAAACAATCTCCAAATTGAAAAAC